>VXBU01006345.1:93002-214064 GCA_013400315.1 Bombycilla garrulus
TTCCTTTGTACTAAGAGATGTTCTGTTCACTTGATTACAGAGCCACAGAATAGCTGAGGTTGGACGAAGTCTTTGGAGATCATCCGGTCCAGATACCTCTGCTCACACAGCATCAGTCAGAGCTGGTTGCTCAGGGGTTTTGAACATCTCCAGGGAGGGAGGCTCCACAACTTCTCTGGGCACCACTTACACTCTTCTGTGAAAACATTTTGATTTTATTTTTCCAAATATTTATCCACCTGGATTAAAAAAGAAGCATTCTTTTGCTATAAGACTATTAATTACCAGCAAAAAGAACTATAGACTACTTGCTGTGAACCATATCTAAAGTATGCTCAGCTGGATAGCTGAACTCATAGAATGACTGTACTGCTTTCCACCTTGCAAATAATTTGTTAATAATCCAGTAACAAATTTTGGAAAGTACAAGGACAATACCTGTACGTACACATTACTCAAGCTGTAACAAGAAACTTTCCAGCCATCTGACCAAGAGGTGAACTGCAGAAAGTACCAAATGTTTCCTGAGTAGTGATCTTCACCAAAGTCAGTAGCTTCCAGTTTTTATCACTTGTCTTAATCACTCTTGCAACATTCTCTGCTGCCAGCTTGACTTTTTGTATGTAGTTGAATCCATACAGTGGGCAGTGCAAGGAAGCTGGGCTAGTACTGAGCTGTAGAAATGCTTGTAATAAACACCTACAATTTCTATTTAAAGAGAAAGTAATCTTCCATACAAAGTAAGACAAGATAGGACTGCGCTGGGATGTCATCCTCCCTGGCTTCCTTCTCACATGGTCTGGTTTTCTTAGTTTCCCTCAGGGCAGGGCTGCAAGGTAAGATGAACCTTGAGTCAAAGGGATCCAGCCCTGGGGCCACATCTTTTGATAAACATAAATCCATCCAGCTCTGCGTAAAAGATCTCTCTGTGACACTCCTGTGAGAATCTCTTACTTGCAGAGCAAAGGAGGCCATCTCAGACAAGTATTACCCATGCAATGGACTGTCTTAACATGCTGTTCTCTCTGCATCATACTGCTTTCGTTTCCATCCGTACTGAGCTACCCTGTTCTGAACACAGTGCTTGGAGCCCACCTCCCAGAGGAAACACTGTGCTAGGAGGCACTGTGCATTACAGGACTTCCTTCACAACATAGGAAACACATTTCTCTGGTGACAACCGATGTGACCTTTTCTGGGGGTTGAAGGAAATCATAGATAATTAAGATAAATCTAGGCTGAGGTAATATCAGTTTATCACCCCAGAGAAATCAAAATGCATATTTAATGGAAGAGTATTTGCCTTGATGCTGAGATCATAGAAAAACAGACCTTGTAAATCTATGGAAACTGTCTCTAACTCTCATCAGCCTGTACCTGTCATTTTGTAGCTAAGAGGCAACCTTGTCCAGTTTCATCACTTCCCTTGCCATTAATACAGGTCCTGCAGTGCCCACAGAATTTATCTTTAATTAAAAGAACAAAAACATATATCTATGGCTCCAGGCTTCTATAGCATCTAAGAAGGCCGTTCTGTTTTGGGCTCCTCTTGACAAGAAAGAAATGGAAGTGCTAAAGCATGTCCAGAGAAAGGCAATGGAGCTGGTGAAGGTTCTGGAGCACAGTTGAGAGACCTCGGGGTCTTATGAGGAGCGGTTGAGAGACCTGGGGTGTTTAGCCTGGAGGAGAAAAATGTTTTAGGGAGACCTTATCTCTCTTTACAATTCCCCGAAAGGAGGTGGTAGCCTGCTGAGGGTTGGTCTCTTTTCCCAGGTAACAAGTGACAGGATAAGAAGAAACAGCCGGAGTATGTTTAGATTTGGTATAAGCTAACATTTCTTCACCAAAAGATCTGCGAGGCATTGCAACAGGCTGCCTGGGGAAACAGTTGTGTCACCACTGCTGCAGGGCTCTAAATGCTGTGTAGGTATTGCACAAGGGGACATAGTGTAGTGGCTTGGCAATGGGATGTTTACACTTGGACTTAATGATCTTAAAGGCCTTTTCTAGCCAAAGGGTGCCATAATTCTATGAATTTATACAATAAAACTAAATCCAGCACCATTAATCCAATCATTTCAGTGGGAATCCAACAATGTACAGATGCTACTTTCTGTCCCATGATTCCCACGAGAAGCTTGTTCTCAGCTTTCTCCAAATATTTTTCAAATAGCTGGCTTCTAAACCATCCTGAAAATTCACCACAGAAAGGCAACTTTTCATCCCAGGCCAGCGAGCAATTTCAGTTTGCTCTTGCACAATGAAAAAGCTCCAGTTTAAGGATTACAGCTTCTACAGCAGGGCCCAGAGGAGAAATTTTCCAACTATCAAGTCTCATTTCAGAGCCAGCAGCTTCAATTTCAGCTCAAAGTGCCCACAGTTTCCAGAGCACTAGGATCACATTTGCCCATGCAAAATATTTCCCATAATAAATAGGGAATAAATTCCTCATTAGCTGGGATTTCCAAATGATCTAAAGTTATAGCCCCTTTGTGAAGGACAGTGCAAACATTTAACATTAAAATGACAGAAGCAGAGGTAAGTGCACTAAGGGCCAAATCCAAAAGGAAAGGCTGCTGTCTTCTATGCATCTGATGATGGTAGGGTGGCAGGAACAACAGGAGAATAGAAATGGCAGTGTGTTCTGCTTGCACTGCAGAAACATTATTGTAAACTATTTCCACTGACTACAGGCTCTACTCAGACTTGCTACTGTAGGTGGAAGGTCACTTACTCTTTTAAATAGGTATTACGTGAAAGGGTTGGAGGACAACCTTCTTCTCCTTTTTGTTGGAGGAAGATTAACCTTTGAAAAGCCACTTTAACCAAATATTATGCAAAGTCCTGAGAGGAATAAGCACTCTCATTTCCATCAGAATCTAGGCAATTTTTCATTCTCATGACTTCCCCTACTGCCCTTGAGGAACAGCATTCAGAAGTCCCAAGGTAGCTTTTAAAATCCATTGCCCAGGAATTTAAACTTGCAAAATACATGTTTTTACAGCACTCAAAAAGCCCAGACTCTCCTGAATATTTAAATGTAAAGATACCACCCAAGTATGCTCATATGGGACAGAAATGGCAATTGAAGTCCCTTTATCTTACCAGAGCACAGGCTAGACTGACAGTTGATTTCTAGAGTATTATTAATTTATATTTATTAGCACAGATTTCAAAAACATTAATATTTTATAGCACAGAGGAAGAAAATCCCTTCTCATTATACCCTGACCACACTGATATTGTCATGGTTATTACTGCAAATTTAAGAAAAACAACAACAAAAACTTCAACACTGTAACTGTGTTTTTCTGAGGTTGTAGATTATTCTCTCTGTTGCCAATAACATGACAGGGCCTTAGAGAATAGACTCAGAAAACTTGCTTATAGGCAAGATCTACATGTCTTTTAACTTCCTTCTCACATTCCCTTCTAGGCAGAAAACAGAGACAACGGTAAAAGGATTCAAGTGGTTTCTTTCAGTCCTCAAGGTATATCCTTTCTTTACCATTACCCTCTTTCTTACTTTGGATCACTTTCCAGATATTACTGTGCACCAGTAAGAATCTGTGGCAGGTAACTTGCCAAACAGAAGTGTTTCTGTCCAGGGATTGTGTTTTTCCCAGAGTCACAAGCACACCAAATACAGAGGAAACCTTCTTTGATTAACTGCAAGTCTCAAGGCAAATAATATATGGTAGCTGCTGAAGGACAAAACAACCTGAATCTGTAGGAATGATAAAAGCCAGTATGTCCCTTCTGATAATTCTTTTTTCTACTTATTCTTCTACTACTTTTTAGTTGAGGTGAGCCATCACATCTGCAATAAAGTAATGAAGGTTTATTCCTTTTCTGTATAGTGATCTTAGGCTATCTAATACAAATAAATGTGGGGGAAAAGACATATAATTTTTATATTAATAGGAGGAAAAAAATGATTCTCTACATGTAGTAATTAGTGGTGCAAATGGTCAGTAAGCAATACTTCCATACCTTAATAAAATAAAATCTTTGGTTAATTAGGAGATTAAGACACATAATGAATATGTGAACTCTGCCAACTGTTCTAATAGAGGCCTTCAGCTCATTTATATTGTTAATTGAACAATTAGTATTGCTGAATTGTAAACCCACAGGAGACAGGAATGGAGAACACGTTCCGGAAACACTGCATTACTCTGCTGGCACCAAATAACTGTGACCACAGGAGACTCTGTTGCCCTCCAGAGTCTTTCAACAACACAGGTGGATTTCAACCATTAGGGAAAGAAATTTAAATGCGTAAGTGTTTGCATTTTGGTGAGACTGATTGCTGTCCACTTCTTCAGCAATCTCCCAGCACATGAAGACTGACAGGTAAGCAAACATAGGAAAAAAGATGGAATGGTCAAGGGGAATAATGTACCATGTCCAGAACTGCCAGGCATCAAAGACCCCTATCCATGCCTTCTTTTCAGTTGGCAGAAAATAACCCTGTCCCTGAGGCTACACCAATTTTATGTATATATCTATATCTATATATATATAAATAAACTATATGTCTATGACTATTTAGCGTACAATTTTAAGCAACTTGCCAAAACTCAATATTTCTGAACTTGCTGCTTACTGCAGAAAGAAAAATAATAAAAATGCATAAAGAAGAAGCAGCAGATTTAGAACAGCTGCTGACTGATGGCACACAAGAGGGACTCTGCAGGGAAGAAGTTTCTACTGGGTTTCTATCAGCCTAGAATAATGCATGTAGTGGACTGAAGAGATTCATCTATAAATAGGATCAGTCTTTCTTCTGCATTGATCAGCAGACACAGGCATAACCAAGGAATTAAAGGTGGATGTTGCTTCCAGCCACAATGGAAAGAGAATGTTTTTTTGTCTAAATTAATAGACTGGAGAAATTGCTCAGGAACAAGTAACTCATGGAAATGCATTATTGTTGAAAAGTTGCTAAGATCAGTACCTGCATCAAGCTTTTAATCTGTCACTCACAGTTCATGTTGGGTTGATAAATTAAAGTCACCTAGGAGCTAATTGAACTATTTTTTTACTGTTTTCTTGCTGTTATACACTGGGAATGCCAGTTTGATCTGAAAAATAATATCCTTTTTTTGGTGCTTTGTCAATAAAGCATCACCACATTGCTGGAGAGCCATGAATGGAGATGTGTTTCCTTCTTAAAATGAAGGCATAAAAAAGGAGAAGGAAGGGCGAGAGGAAGTGACATGGTGTCTCTTGTCTTGTGACATGGGCCCTGTGTCTAGCTGTTCTACGCTTCAGCGTCAGTGACTTAGTAAAGCCACCACTGAGAGTCTTCACCTGAGCTAAATGTGAGTTATTGATGTCCAGAGGATGGTGTCTGTAATATTAGACAAGTCTGCAGTTTCAGTTTCACTGCACAACTGCATCTATGTTGAGAATCCATTGTTGTCTGAGCATCATTTTCCTGAAAAGCATAATAATATTTTATTTTCAGTGCTCTGCATCTCTCATGTTACCCAGGATTAACACCACCTATTACTGTGATGAAACATGGCAGCTGCTTAACAGAACATAGTTACAGACGGGTTCAGGAAATTCAAATTACATTGGGTCAAATTTGGGCTCTGTTAGACCTATGAAACAACACAGTAGTTATTCTGGACTGAGACAAATTTAAACAAGGGAGTCTTCAAAACCACTGCATGAAAAGTTGCAAAGCAAACTGTAAGCAAATGGAACACAATTATCCGTGGTAGAAAGTGCTCTGTCTCTTCCTTAAAACACTGATAATGTTTTTGCATATGTTTCTGGGAGATCTCACATCAAACTTCTTAAGTACCTTACACAGGTAACTGAAGGATAACTGGGACTTCCTCAGAAATAATTCCTAGAACATTTAAAATAGTGAATGATTTTTCAGTGCCAGGGTGTACGAAATCCAGAGTTGTTAACTGTTTGGCACACCATGCTTAAGTTCAGGGAAGCAAATCTCAAACAGAACTATTTATCCGTGGAGAATACACATCATTGTCACAGAATATTGTGCATTCTTTAAAAAGTTCACATGATTTCAAAGCAGTAGTTAGACAAATTAATGGAATGAAAATCAAACAAGTGCTATTCAGTAGTGAAGTAAATACCTCTGCACAGCAGTACCTGGTCTAGAGCTGGCTGTTACCTGTGAATGTGCAACAGGGAGTTACTGCAACACATTTGTGCCAGTTTTCAGGTTTTTTCCTAGATATCCAGTTAATCACTGACAGTGATAGGATTCTGGTCTGGACTGAACTTTGATCTGACTCACACATCCACTCTTCTATTCTTCCAGGAGAATTCTGCACTTACTGTTACTAGATATAGAATATTTACTGTGTACAGCTAATACAAGCTATGCAAATACTTATAAAAACGGGCACTATTACTGAAAATACTCTAATCCCTAAGTCAATATTCACCTCTACAGTAGTTAAATTTGTCACTGTATTTTAAGGGAAAGAAAACCCTTGCAAGTCTAAAGCAGCAAGTGATGATTACTGTATTTTAAATGATACACACCATATTACTACAGTTGTTTCTACCTTGCTGCACTCTTAACTGAAGCTATACTTCAGAAAAAATTCAAAATTTTCAAAATTTTCTCCTTATCTCTCCTATGGTGTATTGAAAACTCTAGAGCAATATAAGAATTAAAAGCAATGTCTTAACACAGAAATAGATAGTGAGTTTCATACTGCACTGAAACTTAAAACTTTTCCCTCCCAAGCTCTGACAATAAGGGGCTCAAATCAATCATAGTTTTGCTTCATTGTTATATTTACTGACAATACACACTGAAATTTTTACAGGTCATGGTAATAGCTGTATTATTCTCTCATGAAAGAAGACCTAAACCCTAATCTCAAAGTAAAGCAATTGTGTGTCTTTACTCATGCACACAGCTGTGATGCATTCGTGAGAAATACCTGCATTCATTTTGATGCCTTAAGTTCAGGCTTTTATACCTTTCAGATTCTGTACTGCATTGGTGTGTGTCTCTGAACTTCACATAAAGTGTTAGCAAGATCTTCTCACAGCTTAGTTAGACAGAACAATGGTTTTCCAGTCCTAGAACCAAGGACACCATTGCAGCTTCAGGCCCAAGAAGTAATGACAACAGAAAATTTAGGAGAGCAAACTGGGAGGATGGGACTTCATAACGTGAAGCTGTAATTGAACAATTGACCCCAAAATGTAAATGGACCAAAACCTATAAAGTGTCAGAACTCATGACCTGTTGTCCATCTTGGATGTAGCCTTGGCCAGGCTCTTGTAGTACCCCAGGTTTATTCTCTGAAAGCCTTTTAATAAATACCTTCTATATTCCTTTAACATTGCGTACCCTCTGTTCCAGGCAGCCTCTCAAAGGCATCAGTATTAGTCAGTATGGATTTAAGTGTTGACATGATCACTGATTAAATCTACAATTACACAAAGGTAGCACTCAGTGTGTTAAACTTCCCCATACTGAGTAAATACTAGGAAAAAATTACTTGTGCTAAAAAGTTAGAGTTCTTGGAACAAAGGAAAAAAAAGTAAAGTACACCACTCTTTTAGCTAGTCTGTTAAAAAAAAAATAAAATCAATCTTTAGGACTTTAGAAAATTGATATGTATTAGTTATGAGTCTTATGTGGTTTCTTCAATTGCTTTTTGTAAAATTTGCCAGGTTTTTTTTTATTTTAATAACTGAAGCTGTGTATTTCATGTTAAAATTAGAAACTCTTCCTTTGTGGCCTTTTCAACTTAATTATACATCACAACTGTTTCTGATTTTAGAGCTATCACAGATTTAACCTCTAATCTCTCTTTATTACTAGCTAACTCTTTATTATCTAGCATAATAATGGAAATGCTAGACGGAGAAACAGCAGAGGCACCTCCAAAAGTTTCCAGCTCAAAAGCATTAAAGTAGCTCTTCTTAAAATTCATTGCTAGATTTGGCAGTATGTATGGGCTTTATTTGAAGACTGGGCTTTCAACATTGCGATGCCTTTTGAGTGAGAGCTGGACACAATCAGACGCCCTTAGTTGCACCCAAACCTGGTAGTACCTTCATTTATATAAACCTGGAATAAATCTAGTAAAGTTAAAGTAGTTATACAAAGTGATTATATAGACTAAAGGCAGTGTAAGATAACAGCATTTCCTCTTTGGCCTTCCCCACCTGTTTTATACCTTTTAAGTCTGACTTCACCCTTTCCCCACAGTATGGCAGCCCACCATTTGCTTAACAACTGCGCTGGTGCTTCTTTCTGGTGTTCACCTCACTAATCTTCACCCTGAGAGCTGTGGCTATGCCAGTGAGTCAAACAGTAAAGAAAGGAAGGGGGAATGGCATCTGAGGTCTACATTTCAATAAAATAAATAAACCAGCCAAATAAATTGCATATGCTTCAGCTGCATCCATTGTACCTGGCAGAGAAATAATCCCATTGACAGAACCTTTCTCAGGTGCCTGAAGCTGCTGGGGAGACACTGGAGTGCTGCTGACCCCATGAGCCTTTATTTTGGCTACACAAAGGAGAAGCAGCATGTTACTGGGAGGTTTTGAGAATGGCTACAGAGCAGTGATAGTCTTCCAACAGGCCAGAAATGTCTTTTGCCATGAAGCAGTGGCAAGCCCCCTCCTTCAGCGTGCTGTGTTTAACACCTCATATACGGGGTCTCCTGGCAAGCAGAACACAAGAATTAGAACCAATGCAGCCTGGTACATCTGGTAAGGTTTCTGACTGTAGTGAGTTATACAAAAGCCAGGTATACAACACATATAAGATATATATATACATCTTATATATATGATTTGCTTTAGTTTATTTGGTGCTTTTTCTTCTTAATTACTTGTTTTAGGAGGGGATGTATTTCCTGCCCTTTGATTTCCATGAGTAATTGTGTAGCATGTCTCCCAAGCAGCCAGGCACCTCCAGGGTGCCTCTCTGCCTTCTCTGTCACCAGGATGGGCTGACACCCACCTGCTGAGTCTTTCCTGCTGTCATCAGGCAGCTGCTAAGAGGGACCTGCACATCCTTCATCAGGCACTTCCAGCTGCAATGGATGAGGAGCTAAGGCACTAGTCTTTGACTTTCTGATCTGCTTAGCTTAAGCATCTAAATCATATACACCTGCTACAGTTTCCAAGTGCCTTCAAATTCCAATTTTGCCTGGGGATGATATAATATGATTATTAAAGTTTTTCTATCACCTGGCAACAGTGTTCTCTGAAGCACTGCCTTGTCCCTTCTCAACCAGCAATTACAGAAGTTTTGTATTGTAAAATCTCAACATGATAACAACTATCAAAGAAATGCTTTGCTCCAGCAAGCCCATCCATCACGGACATGAAAACAGAAGTTTCCTTCTTTTTTTCCATGTAGGAAGGCATAACTGAAAGTCATCCCTGCAAAAACCACTCTAACATGCTCTTCAAAATAGTCAAGATTTGATGAGTTTCTGAATGATATAATTAGCAAAATTGAATAAGCTACCAAGTACTCCAGCCTTTCTCCAAGTCTGAAAGAGAAATTATGGAAAATAATAAAATCTTCCTGCCTTCTGTGGAAGCCAGGTTTTTGTTTTTTCTTTGCCCTCCTAAGAGTACCTGTTGGTGCACTAAAAGCTCTTATGTCTCCTTACAAAGTTTGTCTCAGAACTAAGAGCAGTCTAAGGGGTCTCTACTAAAGAGAGGGTGTGCACATAGATAATGATGGCAAGAAGAGGCCAGCTGGACAGCTGGGATGGATTTAATACCACTGGCACAAAACTTAATTTTATTTATTGCATGGTTAATCCTACTGGCATACCTAAAACAATAAAGAGGCGTCCTTATTTGTCTAATAAACAAATAAATAGATCACATTATTACTCTAGTCTAAGCCAAATGAGGTTTAAATTCAGGTTATTAATGATTATCCAACAAGAATCTCCTTTCCACGTTATCTACCTGTTTTGCAAATGCTTATAGCAAAGGAATGGTTGATGTTTGATGACCATTCTCTACACAGACATTCTTTCTAGCAGGGCTATTTTTCATCAATATTTTTACAGAGACAGCACTAATAAAATTGTGGAAAATATGTTGGCTTAACATTTTGTAGTCTTTAGGTGGATTTACCTGTGATTCACGAAGTTCAGGAAGTCAGGGGAAGATAGCCTATTTTGAGTGAGTGGGGTTGCTATTAATGTTTATCTGAGTACTTATCAGGAAAATTTGAGAAAGAAAGATATTTTCCTTACTGCCATATACTCCTGTGCAAAATCAACAAGTTGATTTTGGTGATGAATGTTCCCAAGGCACTCTTCAAAACATCAGGGGTTTTCTCTATATGTCCTTGGGCAAATGGCAGATCAAACATCTTCTCACTGAGGATGGTGACACTCAGGGCTGTCTGGTTGCTGACTGCTGCCTGTAAACCAGCTGCCTTTCACTTGTGGTAGACATACACAGATTCTGAGAAACATTGTCCTTTGGGATAGAAAAGCATTGAAGGAACATTGGATCAACTTTTTACAAAAAAAACCCCAAACAAAACAGCTGAAGGAACACTCAGACCATACTGCGGTAAGAAATACTCCTCAGCTTCATATTCTCTTGCTAGCCCAGTATCAAACAAGTCAAGTCTGGCTTGCAACAAACACTGTGTTGTCTGCTGAGATGCTCCGAGGAACTTCTCAGCAATTGGGATGTCTATCAGGAGCTCACCCAAATGAGCTTGCCCTCCCCCAGCAACTTGCTATTAATCCTCCTTCTTTGCTACCACTGCAGGACTTACTGCAGCAAAACCATGATCTGAGCCTCTTCTGGGAGCATGTCTGAGGCAGGGAGAAAAACAAAACCCAGGAATATTCCAGGCTATCAACACCAGGTAACTGAAATTCAAGGCAAATACCTCTCAGCATTTCCACAAATAGATTTCAGTCCTCGGCCTACCCTTTTGATTTCTAAAAGCCCCCATTTCTCATAATCTCTCACACATTTTTTTTTCCCCCAAGGGAAGCAGGAATCTACTATTACCTGCCTTGAACAAATTGGAATTGATGAGGTGAGCAACTTGCTCAAAATCAAGCAATAGCATTGAGACAGAGGAAACAATTGAACTCATAGCTCCAGAATCACAAATTTTCATCCCAAACTTTAGGCAATCATTCCTTCCCTTACATTAGGAATGCAGTGCAGATGTAATGAATACTTAGTTGTTGAATAGGGTGAGACTATGTAGCAGCACACACTGCTCTACTCCTGACTTTGCACAAGTTTATTGGTAATGGCAGAGTTCAATACCAAGACCGAAAGCTTTGAAAATAGGGGACCCAGTCTGGTCTTTGTGCCCTTCTCAGCATAACTCCATGTATCCCAGCTGCACTGACATCCAGAGCACAGTACATCACACCTGCAGTCAGCAGAGTTTTATTTTCCTTACTTCTCTGCTGAAGAAGAGTACATGACAGTAAAATCAGTTCTCTCCCAAGATGCTAGTTAATTCTTACTTTCTAAAGTGTCCTTATTTTCTTTCTATGCTTATTTGGGTAATCACACTTCACCCCTGGGGCATGGATTTGGAGTGCGCAATTCAAGCTGCGTTATGTTGTATTATGATACAATGTAATACAGGATAAATGCTTGCTTCCTCTGGGATACTGCATTTTGAGGCACACTACTGCCAGCACATAGGTTTATGAAACAAAATTAATGACGAAATCATAAAATCAGAAGGTACTGGTTACAGCTTAGTAAAGCATAAAAAAGAAAAGAAAAAAAACCGAAAAAACAGAGTGGAAGACAGCAAAAAGTATAATTTGACAGTTTCAAATACAAAGCTTTTAGACAGGTATTTCTTGAACTTCCTTTGGACTTTAATACAGCCAGTTCTAAAGATAAAATACAGACTCTTTCCCCTGCCTACTCTGCTATTTTGGCATTGTATCCAATTTCAGTATCTCTAACAAAAGCATAATTAGACTCACAATTAGTCCCACACAGATGTGGGACATCTACTCCTACCATGTTTTAAGCTGAAGCTTCAAGACCCATTTTTCCCAGCCTACTGCAACTACTTTTTTTTTCTGCATAAAGCTTTCTCCTTTGTTCAAAATCTTCAGTTATTTATAAATGTTTAACTACAAGGCAATACAAAAAAGATGGATATTAATCTATACAAAAAGGAAAGTCTGAGATAAATAAAGAGCTGCAAATATTCTAAGACAATAACAAGAATAATCCAAAAACCCCAAAACCTACACTCCCAGCTGACTATTGGCAATTAATTCACTTTAAAACAGGTCTCATTACACAGGCGGTCCTCCTGGGCTTTTTGTAAATTTCTTCCCTAGGTATTTATCAGTGGAGAGAACCATTGTTGAGATGGATGGCATATATCTACCAATACCTATGAACCCAAGCATACAGTGGGTAATTGACTTCTGTCACATTACTACATTTTAGCTCAAAAAACCCATGTTGTTGTAATGGGAATAAATGAATAGCTGCTATGGAGGATAAACGCTGCTGCTCACTAAGAAAATTGCTCAAAATTGGACCAGCCTGAATCAACTAGACACTGAGCCTTAGTTCCACTAATTTCTTTGTGTGGTTTAATATCAGGCTGTCACTTCCAGCACACTGAAAACATGGTACCTGCAGCTCTCACACAGGAAATTATCAATGGCTTCCATCTCAGCCAGAGACCTGTCAATCTCCCAGCTTCTCACTGAAGTTTTAGAGTCTGAAAATGCAGAGTGAAGATAGGCATTTGCTAACAAAGGCAGGCAGAGGTAGGATTAGCCCCACTATGGCCCTCACCAAGATATACCTGCTGAGATGCTGCTTTGCCCATGGTGCATTGATACACTGCTTTGTGTAAATGGGCTCATCTCTTAGCCCACCACATAGCATTTACCTGATAAAAATAAAATTTCTACAGAAAAGTAAAAAATAGTTTTGGACCACTCTGGCTCCTACTGTGCACAGTTCTGAAGGACAAATTTTCAGGTTACTATTTTTGCAAGCCTTAGCTGTGTTGTCTGTATCACCTAGTTTACATCACATGGTGCAGGGAAATTATATATCCAGAAATTCATCAAAGGCTGAGAACATACAAATGTCTTCTAAGTTCCTCTCCTGCTGTTGTTCAGGGACAGTGTAAAGAGATATTTCTGTCCATGGAATGTGGCTTGTTTGGCAATCTGAATCAAATGCCTTCAATCTGCAAATCTCATCTTTTGAAACAAGTAAACATTGGATTTTAATGAGACTGAAATAAACAGATTGAGGAAGGGCTAAACTGTTGTCTTGGTCCTTAAATGAACCCAGAGGAGTGGCAACAGGAGCACATGAGTGAGGTAAAAAATTACAGCAAGCGATCCAACATAAAATAAATGGATTTCTATCAAACAAAACCTATGTGAGGTGCATCTCTCTGCTGGATACAATGTCTAAATGTCTGCTTTTTCCATCCAAGCACTGACTGACACGAGAAGGCAAATGCTGTTTCTCCAGCTGTCTGGGCTACTGAGAAACAGAGGCAGCAGATACTCGGACAAAGGATCACTTTTATTTATGATGTTAAAGTTTCTAAACTTCATAACATCTATCCCAAATCCAACTGGACTAAAACTGCTAAAATTTCTCCTTATAGCTATAGGAATTTAATTTATTACAAAATATTTACTGTCAACAGTGAAGCCTCTTTGTATAAAAAGAGTAGATATGAAAATATCTATACTCATCTGAAAAAATTAGATAGATGAGTGGGTTACTTTCTTTACTCTGTCCATATGAACAGGCAGGACCAGCCATTTAAGATAGATTAAATAGCATGTTCCTTTTTTGGCAAATGACAGATCTCTCCAAAATACTCCAAGGTTTTGACTGATTCACTTAAATGCTTTGTCTTTTTTTTCTTTTTTCCCCATCTGTTGAGTGAGAATATTGACGTACATACTGTAATTTTCTCTTAAAGGTACTCTACTTTAAAAAACTAGCATTATATTCAATTCCTGACAAACTTATTTAACATCTCTGACATCAAAGACTAGTTTCTCTGATCCACTTGTCTACATTATCACTACAGGTTTTTAGATAAGGATGCTCTTTTTACTTGCTTTTTGTTTGCCATTCACATAGGTAAATGGTTAACACATAGATCATATATATGCTACTTATAATCTTATCACCAAAGTTTCATTACCTCAGAAATTCAAAAGTGATCACAAACCTAAGAGAAACCCAATGATTCTAAAGGAGTACTTCAAAGTATTTTAGGTGTCTTGAATTACTTGTGTTTCACATATGTAGTCCTTTTGGGGAAGTTTACAGAATATGTTAGCTAACAAACCAGACAACCCAATAGGTCATTGGCAATCCTGCAGACACTGTGCTCAAATGAAAGGAGTTACTATGAGAATTAGCAGAACTTGGTTCAGTATTTCTGCAGCATTTGAAACTGAAGAATTCTACATGGACACTTAGTATTACCCATGGTAATAAGAAACGTTGACAGCCCCAGCTCAGTATATCACTTAAGCATGTGCTTAAAGCCAGGCATGTTCTTTGGATGTGACGGATGATTATGGGTCCCCGGCAGTTTTACAGTGCTGTATATGCATGGAGGGAAAATATCCTTCCTGACCCCCCGTGGGCAATCATCTCAGCTCCTGAAGCATGAAATTAGAGTGGCCTTATCTTTGCTTGCATACTGTAACTACAAATGTTATTAGCGACCATAAATTTAACAAACCCTATTTTAAAATCCATCCACTACTTTATTGCATGACTTTTGAAGACAGTCCTTTTCGAGAACTTACAACTTTTTCCCTTACATCTTTTAATTTTATTTGGGTGAACTGGGGAAGGAAGGTCACCGTCAAACCTGCTGAAATGCAAATATTAACAGTAGTGCTTAGCTCCACTTCTGCCACCTTAGAACAAATGTAAACTACCCAATGTGTAGAAATAATAACATTAAAATAAATACCACTCTCTCCTTCCCTGGAGTCTATGAGAAAAATCTTTACACCTTGGGCAAAAGAATCCTCAGATCCCAAATTTTGAAGTGTTCTGTTCTAGTTGAAGTTTGTATCACTTAGACCCATAACCACAGTTGGCTTTGTCCCCTCTTTTAATGAAGAAACCCCACCACAGCTCAGCAGAAATGATTGATCACTAGAATAGAGAAATCACCAATACAGACAAAGATAATTGGCTGTATTTGGACAACAGCAGGAGGAGGAGGGGAGGTTAACTTTTCTGTTTAGAGAGAGATTCTTTGCAAGTATTCCTACTATTTGGAAGGAAAGAAAAGGTGAATGGCAGTGCTGCTTCCCAGACATGGAAAACCCATCTCTTATGCACAATGAGAAACATGTGTTTTTCAGTCCAGATGACTTTTTACTTTAGCCTGAGGAAAAACAACAAAGTCACACTGAAAACAATCCCTTCAAAACCTGGGGTAGGGCAGAGTATATTTCTCATTTGACCTTTTTTGAAACACTTCCCCCAGCACATGAGCTCCCACTGAGACTTAAACCATGAACAGCAGACAAACAGATGTTAATAGCATCTTCACTGAAACACTGTGCTGGTCCAGAAGTCCTGCTGAAAATGCTACTGGGCTTTATCCTCCCTCCTGTAAGCCTTTGTGCTAACGCAGACGTTCTGAAAGGATTACAATTTTGCTGCAGGCTCATGAAACAGAAAAACCAGAGCTGTGAGGGAGAAAGACCTTAACTGAACATCTCTCCAAATAAGCTTATTTAACAGTCAGATGGGAAAACACTGGTCTATCTTTTCCTTCTTGCTTCCAAGCCTTTTGAAAACCCTGTGATTGACATGGCATTTGAACCTTCAGAGCTGTTCACCCTCTTGGCAAGCCCCTCCCTTCCATTCCATTCCCGATCTCCATGTCCTTGATTACACTGATTAAAGTAAAACCAGTATATCAGAAGCAGCTGACTCCAAATAGCGACAACAGCAAAAATTAACATTGGTGCAAAGCACATGCTATCAACAGAAATCAAACTAAAGAGAAAATAGAAGAATAAAGTCTTGATGGGAGAAAGCATCCATAAAAATAAAGAAAAAGGCCAACTGAAAATTTTAATAATTTCTATGGGATTTCTAATTCCTGTGTATTGGATAAGGTGGTAAGAAAATGAGATAAGTTAATAAGGTTGAAGAAAATGGGGACTGGCACCAAAATAGCATTAAAATTAACTGTTATAGGAGAGGAAGCAGATGAAGTAGAAAAGCAAGTACAGAACCTCTCTGTGATACTGCTGGATCAGCCTGCTGATCAAGGAACATGGAACAGACATGAATGCATCTCATGATTTTTCTATGCCTTGGACTGGAAGTAAAATATCTCGTTTTAAAAATATAATACTTATGCAATTTTTTTCCTTTGAGGGAGAATGACTTTCTAATGTGAAGGAAATGCAGGTGCAACAATGGATCCTAAATGTGCCAAAGTGAGGTCTCCACTTGGTAAATGGGTAACAGCTTTCCTTGTCTTATTTTACCCCTTTGCTGCAGCTTCTGAACATTATTCAAAAATAAATGCATTTCAAGTGTATGGCTGAATTTAGGTGGAAAGTGCTATTGCATCTCCTATTTTATATGTCCTTTGCTCTTCCTTGCTCCTAATTGCTCCAAATGATTTTGAGCAGCAAGGCTTTTACATTAATGGATGCCCCCATTCAGCTGGATTCAAAATCCTCTTTACTATGATCACTGAAGGACAATACACGCAACACTAAAACCACCTGGATGGATTATTTTATTCAATACCAGTTACATTAATATGTGAAGGACATTACTTCATGTGTTTAAACACTTAAGAAAAGAAAGAGGGATGGGGTCATACCGGAAGAGAGATCTGACTGGAAAGAAAGATGTCCACTGCTTTGTGTGAAAGCATGATGTCAACAGAAGAGATATTAGATTGGCAAATCTAAAAACTATACACCCTTTGTAGCTGCTTCTAAGCATCACAAAGCACCTCTCTGCAACCTTTCATGACATAATAAGAGTTTTTTTGATGCTTCAATGTTTTGCATCACATCCTGAGGTGACCTATACTCTTATGGTATTATGATCATTACAACTTTTAATGCTAATAATGGGATTAATGCCATTATTACACAGAGGCCACAGGAGGAGAGGTCTCTTTCTCAAAGCCAGACAACTGCACCTAAAGGTGTGAAGAACATGCTGTACCTTGTGCTGTTTTCCACTCCTCCTACTTGAGTTCATTCAGTTGGGTACTGGGACTGACAACATTAGTGCACAGCCTGGCGGGTGATGATGCTGCCCATCTATGGCACTGCTCAGATCAGGAAGGCTGCTGGCCTGATGTCTGGTAGAGGTTCAAAGCCCAAATCAATTCTTGAGACAACACTTCTATCCTTAATGTAGTGGGGAAATGAATATTACTCAAATTTGGAGACAAAGCATCAGGGCTATGAAGGTGACATTTATATGCTGTTTTTCACAGAGGTGCACAGAAAATCACCTGCAAAAAATTAATACACTGAGAGATTTTTTTTCCCTTTTAGAGCTTAAGTCAACTGTATATCAACCAAGAGTACAAAACCAAAAATACGACAAAATAAAAATGGAATAAAAAGGCCAGATGAGGAATAGGCATATTTCCTCTTTTTTCTCCCATATCTACAGAAAGGCCTTTGCAGGATGGAATGCACTGGATGTAGCTTGTGACTTGACCCGTAAATATCCAACAAATGTGAACTTAAACATGAAAGGATGTATTCAATATGAAGCAAAGTGGCCTTTCTCTCCCTCTGTCCCTTATAATTTGAAGAAGACAATGGCGTGTGGAATACTGTCTACCTGACCCTAGTGCTCCCACCAGTAACAGAAACTGGTCTGCTGCTGTTGCACAGAGCTCTTCTGAGATTGCCTTGATGACTCTTCAAGTGGGAGAATGAAATGGTTAAATTTCTTTCCAGGTGCTTGTCCTTTTCTCTCCTGCTGCAGATTAGCTGACTGATTTTCAAAGGTGAGCCCAGAAACAGGAGCATGTGGAAAGGAAGGAAGGGGGGATTCATCTCCAAGCATTCCCACAAGTTGTTTCTTTTCAAAGGCTTTCTTGTTGAGCATGGAACACAACAAATTCCCCCACAAATGCTTACAGAGCCACCTTATTTCAGCTTTTATTTCATCTGTTTGTTTCTTCAAAAAGACTGACATTATTATGGAAAAGAACATTGAGAGAACAAGTGAAATTTAAACAACATCCTGCTCTGAAACATTCTGGTTACGGCAGAAAGCATCTGTGCCACTGTATTTTAAACAGGCATTTGGAAGAGAAGTAGCTTTGACAAGATGATAATTTAGTCCTTTTGACTCCCTCACTTCAAAGTGAATCTATCTGGAAATTCTCAGAGGAAACAAAGTTTTGCTGAAAAATGCCAAATTCTTGACCCTGACCTATTTTGTTTGCAACAACAGGGGTGATACAAACTTCTGCCAGAGGAAAGCAGTGTTTCTAGGATGTCAAATAGATTCATCCCTGCTTCTGAGTCACTAGGAACCCTGCCTGGCAGTTTCTGTCATCAGCTGAAGAATAAGGTCATTCTCAGTTTGCCTTGTTTTTAATTGGCCTTCAACTGGCAAGAACTATCTGAAAAACAAACAAACAAACAAAATCTCACCAAATTAATAAATGTCGACCAACCTGTTAACCAAAAATAAAACCCCTCACTAGCAAAGGATAAAAACAATCCCCTCAAAAATACAAGGGAAGCAAAACTTCCTTTTTGTGAGATGACCTTGATTTCTTTCTCTCTCAGTAAAGAAAATATGACTACACTGTCAATACTGGATGTTACTGATCTGAAATCCCTTGGGCTTTATCTACACAGGGGATTTACACACATTTTCCCACTGAGCAGGAAGCAGCAACAGCAACAATAGAGGTTGCAATGAATAAGTTCTGGAGGCATGACCTACATTTTGTCTTTCCAAATGACTTATCAGCCCTTCAGGTGTTAAAATACATTTCTTGGGGAAGAGAATGGAGGAAAAATCACTGATATTTCTACCTCCACTAAATTCAGGCCAACGTTTCACTTGGGAAAAATTGGTGGAAACATGCTGAAAGCAGTGAATTAATGTTTATTCACAACCAACCTGAGGATCTGTATTTTCATACATGAACACAAACCCACAGAGGGAATAGGACCAGGCAACTACTGCCACTAGATGGATTTTTTCATTTCCTGATTTTGGCAGTATGTTAGACATCCCAGGAATAGATTTGCCACTGGCCTAACACTTCCCTACATATACAATATTTCAGAAGATGCTGCTGAAATCTTTACCTTTACTAATTTAAATATTTGCCCATTTCACAAATCTCAGCTCAGTTTCTCCTACTTGGTTGCCTCACTTCTCTATCACACACAGCTGCTTACTGTGTATGAAAAATACCAGTCCTGCAAACTGGCAGATGCAGAAAAGAGCTATGTTTGTCTGGGTTTTTTTTCTTAATATTGAGTTAATCCAGCCACTAACATTCAATGACTCAAATTTTTACAGCCCTTGCAATGGCATCTATCCTCTGGCTAGTTTCCACTGTTTATCTGTGGAGGGTTTCTTCTCTGATAATACCTGTGCTACTCTGATAATTTCTGAGCAATCCTTGCTCTTGGATGCTTCACTGTTACAACACAGTGCAAAAGTAACAGTGAAATTAGCAGTCATATTCTATGAGATCTGAAAGCTTCCTCACATAAGTTGCTCAAAGGAAAGACTTTTCTTTTCTGCTTGTAATGATGTGAATGAGAAAAGGAACAAAATTGGCCACAGTTACTCAGTGCCTGATTAACAAAATGCACGCTGCTCCAGCATGCTCAAAGGCTAGTAATTCAATTTAAAGGTATACATTAGAAGCACATGTAACAGCTGATTCTGTGCATTTTTAATTGGCTTAACTACCAGGTTTCCAGAGAGGAGGTGGAACTCTTGCTGAGATGTTCACTCAGTACATAACAACACATTACAACAGACTGTCAGTTATCCAGAATGAACAGGAATTGTATTGTTTTTATAACCTTTCTTCTCAGTGTTGTTTTCTAATCAAAAACATTCCCCTTGTTCTCATATCCATCCTACCAACTACTAATGGAAGCAAACCTGTACCAGAAGATTTAATAATGTGTCACAAAAGCTCAAACAAATAAAAAAAATTGACAAAACATTGCTCGTTTCTGACATTTTCCAAAACTTGTTCCAAAAGTACACTAATACTACCCTTTAAGGAAAAAAAAATAACTTTAATGTCTATCATAATTCAGTCATCAATAACAATATCACAGTTTTGCTTGTTATCTCATTAACCTGGTGATCCTCATGCTTCTTCTCATAAACACTACTGAACAGTGTTATTATAACCTTGCTGCTCATTTAATTGCTGTTAAAAATCATGATGATCAGAGCAGTCTAAATAATTTTTGGCAGCATATTCCAAGCTTTCTAACAGACTGCTTTCCACCTGGTTTCACTTCAGGATTCATAATTTCCCTGTGGCTGGCAACCCCCACTGTTGCAGCTGCATTTCTATCAGGGTCACAAGCGCAGCTGGGGTACAGACGTCTTACACAAGGAACTGTGGTGACTTGGCTAGATCATTAAATCCAGCTTTTTCCCTCTCACATTTTTCATCTATCCAGGAAATTCAAAATACCAGAAGAAGATGGGGGCTCTGCATTTTAAGTAGCTTGCAAGATGCGTTTATTCTTTCTTAGAGTAAGAGCTCTCCAGTTGTGGGAAGCTACAGAAGTTCCACCAGCCAAGACTTTCAGGAGCAGCTGGAAGCAGAAGTGGAAAAAAGTAGCATCTTTCATTATTTCCTCAGAGCTATGTGTAGACTATGTGATCGAATTTTATCCATCTACCGAAATCTGGAAACACCAGTAAATCTTGGTTTCAAGTTTTCCGTACATCAAGCTTAATATGCTTGACATATAAGAAACAAATTACATGCAAAAAGGTTTAACCTATTTCTAAATTGAACAGTGTTAATAGCACAGTTCATTTAATCTTTAAATTTTACATCTGGAAAGTTACAGATTAATAGAATTTTTTTCAGCTCCACCACAATTCTGGACTCTGGAAAGTCTGAATATTTCCTCTGAACTTCTGTAGTATTCATATCGTATGACATCTAAACTCTGTGGTATATAGTGATCTGAATTTTAATTAATAAGACAGTATTATACTCAACAGTGTTAATTACTTTGAAATGTTCCAAATGCAAAAGTAAATCGGAGTTTGGGTTTTTCTCCAAATACGTAATTAAAATTACTTGTTTAGGAACATGTAACTGCCTGTGGATTATAAATCAAAGAATCCTGAAATATACAATTACACTTCCTCAAACCAGATTTGCTGGTGGATATAGTAAAGAGATGTAGCTTTCTGAAATGTGGATGCAGGCCACTTCCCCGGATCTAAATATCAAAGGTTAAGGGAACTCTGCAACCTCAATATAAATACACGTCTGAATATATGTAACAGACCATGCAGTGGAACCCATCCAAATAAGAGCACAAACAGTCCTTTGAATGATAAGGAATACAAAATCAAATACAAACTTTCTAAGATGTTCTTCTGTAAGTGAGCAGTCATTTCAAAGGAGGTTGAAGGTGTTCAATAGCCTTGAAAAACCACAGACCAAATTGCACAGAGCACATAGTAATACAGGTACTGGTATTATTGCTCTTTTCCTCAAGAGTTTTGAGAGAGACAATCCCCAACAGAGATTGTTTCAGATTCCAGCCGGTATTTCAGGCTCCAGCCCAAACAATCATACTAGTTACATTAGCCACTTTCTCAAAAATGCATTACTAGTCAATAATTTTACATTTACAGATACACATCCTCTACTCTTTAAAAGCATTGTTAGTGGAATTGAGGGGGCTTCAGGGAGTAAACGTAGCTTCCAGTATTTTACACATAAAAAGAATTAAATAAAATAAAGACTGAAGTTTAATGATGAACTTTTACAACTGATTTGGTGCCATCATTTAGAAACTAACCTGAGCACTTCTTCCAGTCGAAGAACATTCCTTCAGAGCTCTCTGATTTACCTGAAGCTTCCTAGTGTGTCAGAACTTGCATCATCTGAACAGCTACAATTGTTTGTAATGCCATTTCCTTATTTCACAGTCCTCTCTGAGGTGACAGAAACAATTCCAAAGATTTTACTGCCATTAGAAGTGATGAATGTCCAGGACACGGAACTGCTCAAAGTTAGAAAAGGAAGGAAACAGAAGGAACAACCTGTTTGCCCCTCAAACAACAAGATGTTTGCCCCTCAAAATGAGCATAAAAGCAGAAAAATCAGGCTTATATTGGAATCATTCTTTTTCCCCTCTGAATCTTTGGGTTAGCCAAGCTCTTGCTAATGATCAAACTGAAAATAAGAGGATAGCAGTCTCCTAACCCAAGTTGCCAGCAAAGTGCCAATGGCCAAGGAAAATAAATACCCACCTCTGTGTATTCTTTCTTTCTCTCCTACTACTTTATTCTGCTTGTGAGCTGCCACTCATGCCAGCACTTTCCATGTATCACCATTTAATGACATGTTGAATTTTGACTATGCTTTCCAGAAATGAGATGCCACATACGAACACAGAATTGGGGTTTAAATGGAAATCATTTTACAGCTCTAATTACATGGCATATTTGGCACAGCCATCAATAATGAAAGCTTGCATAGTTACTCATAGAATTATTATTCAAGCAAGTGGTTTCTGTTACCTCCAAATAAACTTTTAACAATCAAATCCATCTTACCTGGTATTTTTTAATTCAGGAATTAATAGACCAAGCCATAAAATGTTTATATTATGAGGATTTTATCATATGAAAAGAACAATAATCCAAACATTTCAATGTATCATTCCATAAAAGTCAGAAATAAAGCACTGTTAAATCAGATTAAAATTTGGGTTGAAAATCACCTTCCTACTTTTAAGTAATAAGAACGCCATAATCTAAAGCTATAACTTTTTTTCTTGCTCATATAAAATCAGAAAACATGTATTATAGATATTTCTAACAAGCATGGTAGGCTAAATAGAATACAAAATATGCTAAGTAGTATATCATGATAAAAATGCTTTACTGAATTCAAGACATTTTAGGGCATGGATCTTGACCACGTTTTTGTTTTACATCTGGACTCAACCCACCTCCTCCACATGAAACGATGCAAGTAGTCTTTTTGTGGTGAAAAAGTAGAAATATGCTAACTTTGCTATGTAACTTGAAAGATACATTTCATTATGCAGATGTCTATCTCCTTACAGGCTTTAAAGTCCCAGCAAGGTTATAAGAGATCTTTAAACACAAAAGTCCTTCATTCAGCTTTTTTAATTTCTGGCTTATTTCCTGATGCAGGAATTGCTACAGTAATTCAGGTACAAATGAAACTGCCAAGAGGCAGCTGCACTCCGTATACTCAGCCAAATACATACTCTGAGTTGAGCTTTTTTACTGTTATGATTTTGTTTCACAACATCAATAAGGCATTTCAGCTGTAATGGTCTTTAGGGATTATTACAGAACTTCTTGGGTGGTTATAGCTACTCAGCCTCTGGCTCTGTGACTCCACACAGACTGAGCAGAATTGTGCAGCCTTCTTTGTAGGTGTTCATTTACCACACATTCATGAATCACACCACATATTGCTGGCTGAGGCAGGCAGCCACAAAGGCAAGTTTCCTCCTAGTCTCTTAGCCCAAGAAGAGACTGAATGCATAGATCATGCCTTACACCCCCATGAAATATCTTGTCATCCAGTATTGTCCCATCTCTCTGGGTCATCACAAGAAGGAATCAATTCATAAACTGCTGAAATCAATCTCAAAGGAACATTTTTTGCTTGTGTTTGACTACAGTCTTAGAGAGGAAGAAGGAAGGTGACTGACTATTCTCAGAGTTTTCTGAATGTAGATTTTGCCAAAAAAATAAAGCAGACGAATTTATGGCATAGATAGGATTTAAGTGTCTATCACTTAAAACAGATGGGAAGTTTGTTAAAGAAATTTCTATGCTTAACTTTCATTTGGACAGAGAGTACTGGATCATTCCAAATTGCACAATTTTAAATCAAAATTGCTGAATGGCAAACAAAGTCCTTCTTTAAATGAAAGGTATTCAGAAATTGTAGGCTTGTTCCAATACATCTCTGTTCTAAACTGCTTGAAGGTGAATGCCATCTTAAAAGCAGTATCACCCATGCTCACAGCAAGATGAAGCTATTGCTGTTTCACCACTTTTGCATGTTTTATCAGGTTCATTTACATGACACCTCGTGGCCAAAATGTGTTTAAAGGATCTATTGGATTTAACTATTGGTAATAGTTTACTTGACAGGTTCTTCAATTGGTTTCTCATTCTCAGTGCACTTCAGGAAACTTTCTCATATCTGTGTAAATTAAATATATGTTATCAGAAATGCAGCATTGACCATTTTAGCCTGGTTCACTGGAAGTCATGCAGCATCAGAATAATCTTAAAGGGTCATATGTGTGTCAATGAGATGAGCCTGTGGTTTTATAAAATGATTGCAAGCTCTGATTTATGCCAGCTGCAGAGAAGACAGTTAATTTTCTTCCTTTCTCAGCTTGGTTCTGCCCACAAGAGAGAATCTCTATCTTGCATTCTCTTATCTTCAGATAAATAAGATGAGGTATTCCTCAGGCAGAACAAATAGGAATGAAATCTCTGCAAGATGACATATTGCCGCAGCCAGGTTGAGCCCAAGCACTTTCAAAAATTCCTCATGAAAATTCCCTGTTTGCTTCTGAGTCTCTGTCCTACCCCTGTGTTTTGTCTTGTCTACAGTCTTCTGGGATTTTTTGTTTGTTGCTACTGTTACAGAACTGTGATAATTGAAGTGAGTGCATCTCCCTCTTCCACACCCAAAAGGGTTGCTGTAAATTTGGAGTCTTTGTCCAAGACTTCAAATATGATAGGAATTAACCTGCTTGTGGCAAGACATAGTTTTTATTTTCTGTCTTGCCACAGTTTCACAGTGGGTTTTCACCCAGGCTTGTTAACAGGGCAGTATAGATAGGCCTATTTATAGGTAGATACAACAGATACTATAAATTAGGTAATTTCTAGAATTGGCTTTGATATGCATAAAGTAAAACAAAACAAAACAAATTATGGAAAAAGAGCATTGTTTTAAAAGACATCAGTTCAGCACTAGTGTTATCTATCTTTAATGTGGTCTGCAGGTAACTTGGTCAGAAAACAAATGAAAGTTCCAAGTGCTTTCTTTTCAGAAAAAACCCTTGAAAATCAAATAGGGCAAATCTTTCTGAGTTATGAGTTTCAAGCTCATAACTGAAAGTACAGAAAATGATCAGTAATGATAATATTATATTTTATTTTTTTAATTGGCTTGGAAAGATACTGTTTCCTTAGTTCTGTCTTATAAAACTAAATGGAAACAATCTGACAGAACTTACACACTTGCAAGTCACAGAACAAAGAGTGGGAAAATGTTGTAACAAATTTTATTCTGAGTTTTCCCCTAAACAGAAGGAGTTTCAGATCTGAGATTTCTCGTTCTACTTTAGTTCCATCCTCTGTAACTTGACTGGAAGAAATGCCCTCCAGTCAGATGTCTGAGACAAACCAAGTGACACGCACTGCACCGAAATGTCACTGTACTCTGACCCTCAGGGCAGATACAACACACTGAGCTTTTCTGCTAAAGAGTCCAAGCTGCATCAGCCCAAGTGATAACCCAAAGGTCTAAGAGGAAAAATTGATACACACACTATGGATCTTTCCAGCCTTGAGAGAGATGCTGAAATTCTGAAATAGCTCAGAGAAGGAAGTGTTTAGCTTCCTCTGTGCCATTGATATGACATCCCCATCAGCACATGACTCTGAGTCAGGACAAGGTCTGTGCTCAGGACCAAGGCACTGAGTTGTAGTTCTACACTCAGGTTTAACTGCCCCAAGTTATATGATGAAGCCAGTGTGCTGAGAAAAGACTACAGAGAAACCTAGACTTTGGCCCTGCACCTGGGCTGTTACAAATTTTACTGTTGCTCCCATTCCTTTTTCTTACATCAACCAGGTATGTTCAGATTTTATTACTTCATAACAATCAGCCATAGAAAAGCTGATTATCATAGTGTAAACAAACTTATCCTTAAGAAAAGTAGATATTTTTAACCGTTCTTATCTCAGCATACAAATAGTCTTTTAGAACTATTGTTTCAGATTCTTTTGTTAAAGAATAGAGATCCAGAAAAGTAAGGTAAAAAAAACCAAACATGTATCTGAGCAGCGAAGTTGGGGGTGGGTGCAATTAGGACTACAGAAATTCGATTTTATTTACTTCTATGATATAAAAATGCAATGGGCAGTGGGAACAAGTCAAGTTTGGTATGATAGGATTCTCTCCAAAGAAATGTTAAAGACAGAAGCACACAAAATTGGTGAATTTTCTTGTGGCCTATCCTTGTGTGATAAGCACAAGGGAAAACATGAGCCTCATATTCTAATTTGACATGAGCATATCTGACTGGGCAGAATGAATAACAGACATCCTCACCATCCTAAATCTGTACTTGTGCTATAGCTTGACTTACCATGAGCTTAAGTAAAATCTACAAATATTCAGGACATATTAAAAAAAATCAAATTATTACGGAACCTAGAAAACAATAGCATTGCAGTAATCCTACCCAACTATCTTCATTTTGTCTAGCTTTAGCTTCTATCAGAGCCTCCTTAGGTACTCTGCTGTGCTCATTTCTGTTAAGAACTTGTTTCAGAATTGGGATTCCAGAAAATGAGAAAGATTATTCTTACATAGGTCTCACAGCGCTGCTGGGTGAAAACTCTGACAGGAATGGCTCCGTCCCTGAAAGACCCAATTCCAATCAGGCAGAGCTCCAAGGCAGCAGGAGACCTAACAGAATGAAGGCACACCATAGTTATGCAAGAGGGCTTTGTTCCTGGAAAGGTAAAGCTGTGACAATGCCCAGATTGCTCTAGGACAGCAGCCAGAGACTGCACCAGTAGAAACACCTGCTGGGTCATATAAGAATATTGGAATGGAAGGGGAAATAATAGAGGTGTATGTGGCTGGGGATCTCTCTACTACCTGCCATCTCTCTAATTCTGGAGACCCTTTTCACGTGTAGATGCTTGGAGGCAATTAGCAGCCATCAGTAAGCAAGTCACAAAGAAGAGGTGAGGGTGCTCTGGAAGAGGAAGTCAGATCCCAGTGCTGGCAGATGTAGGTGTTGGAGTTGCAGTGATATCCTAAGACTCTTTTTTGTCCCTAAGCACCTGTCACCATGATCACCTGTTTGTTGCAATCTCCTCAGCAGGCTAACTCTTTTGCCCCAGCCAGAGCCTTGCTCTCCTCGTTCAGTGACTTCTCTTCCTGTTTCCTACAAATTATCTTCTCTTCGTGAGCAGCTACTTCAGCTGCTCCCTGGTTCCTTCCTCTCCTTCCTTTGCCTTCTCATTCCTCCCTATGACGTCTTTGCCTGTCACTCTGCAAGTGAAGCACCATCCTCTTCCCTAAGTTGCTTCTCGTTAACCTTTAGCTGCTCCAGGGCATAGCACTTTCTCCAGGTTTCAAAGGTACCAATTATCCAAGGCAGACAATGGTCCCATGGAATCCCACTGACCCCCAGGTTTACAGCACGTCTGTCCTTGGTGATGTTACAAGACATCTTTTTTAGTATTTTTAGTATTGTCAAATATTAAACTGCTGCCACCCACCAGCACTGCCCAGCCTGCTGTTAATGTGCATTAGGAGAGCACATAAATAACACTAACAAGACATTGTGAGTGAATGTGGAAAAAAAAATTTAAAAAAGGCAACTTAGTTTTGTGGAAAACATACTCCTGGCTATTTTATTAAACAGGCAAAAGCCTACTTTCTTCTTTACATATTAAGCTGCCCACGTGCCACAGAACACATATACAACAGTTTCACATGCTATTTTTAAATGTTATAAATAGTTCTCTTAAAATACAAATTGATGCAACCAAATGGCAAATAACAAAATGGGGAAAGATCAAGACTAAAATGCCACATACAGAGGTACATAATCACACACTCTTGTGAGTGATAATGTGAAATCATTCTAAATATAACTTTATGATGATGTTAAGAGAGGTACTTGACAAGCGATGGAGGAAAGGGGATGTGTAGATAACAGGAGGAAGTTCATAACATCTCTTCCAGAAATGCTGGGGCAGCTAAGTGGGAGGTAGCACATACCCACATACAACTAGGGAGGAGAAAAACTGCAATACCACCGGGATGTACAGTGAACTGTGTTTAAGGTTTTGAAGACATCAGCACAAATTCAATGTCGATCTGCCTCCATGCAGCCTGTCAGTATACAGAACCAGGGCCAGATACAAGATGGACAGTAGTCCAAAAGCTTTGGAGCAAACATAACACTTTCAGGCACCTCTTAACCCAGATGCCCACCAGACAGAAACCATCTGGTTTCCACTGGTACCTGTTGGCAAGGCTTTTTCTTACTTACAAGTGGCCAATCCCCCATCCACCACTAACAGAAGCAGTACCTCGTAGCTACTCAGCCTGCTGTGTTGTCCCTACTGGGCAGGCTTTTAGTGACAGAAGTCTTAACACCTTCCTCAACTCTGCTTCTGGCATCTCACCCAGGTACTCGTTGATTTATGCAATGTCTTTCCATTCATCATCTCTCAAGCTGGTAATAGGGAATTCTAATCTGTCCCTCCATGCCTGGTATCTCTCTTCAGCCACCTGCCACCAAAGTCCACTGTGACTGGTGGTCCCCAGTTCCATTTTGCTTCTTCCTGTATGACTGTTGCCACAAACTTCTGTTTCTTCTTGGCTAGTAAGGGTGTTTCTTCTGTTCAGCTGCAGGCTGACGTAGCATCCAGAGGCCACCGGGAGCCTCGTGCTCTCTCCCATTGCCTTTTCATAGCAAACACAAGCATTTCCTTTCCTCCTCTTCCTCACACACTCTGCCACTGCTAGTCTCAAGTTCACTCATAGGAACATGGAGGTTTAATATCTGACAAGCAGGGTCAAAACCAGACTGCCAGACTGAAGTGCTAGGGTTCTCATCCTCTTACTTGCTAATTTTTAGATTATATTAAAAAAAACCACTATACCATCAGGTTAGACAAACCACTCTGCAAATGAACGTGAGTAACTGCACGTTTTTCTCAGTGCTTTTAGCTAAGCCAGACCATGGCTCATTTTCTGTAGCTTGTAACACTTGTGAATTAGTACATTTCATTTTCTGAAGTCATACCAAAGACATGGACCTGGGTGAGTTTATTGTCTGGGGAATATTTGGCTTTTATGTAAATGATAAGCAAAGGCTAAGGAAGCATCATTTGTGCATGTAAGTGATGGCAGTGCTTCCCAGTTACACTACACAATGACTTGGTAATGAATAATTAAGTCTCCAGAGCCCTGGCAAATGTTTTTAATTGTTTTTCTGTAGCTATTTCAACTGGATTTTGATGGTTTTCTTTATCTGTCCTATTTACTAATACTTCTGATTTACCCAGAGGCATCTATTGGAAACATTAAAAGATTAGGATCCAACCACATATTAGTCTATGAATGAAATGTTTTCCTTGAGCTGGAAACGTTTTGAATTCAGTATAATTTCTAATCGTCATCTGGCACAAGAAGCAGCAGTCAACACAGTCTAATTGTGTGCTGAGAATTGTTTGCAAGAAAGTTATAAATACTAATAAAGATTAAACTTAACCATAAAAATTATGTGACATAAAAATAAATAATGGTCTGCTGCCTTTAAAGGCTAGGACAATAATTTTGTAAAAAACCAAATATAAATACCATCAATAATATTCTGAAAATACTACTAATAAACACATAAACCAATCATGAAAAAAGCAGGATAAACTGAGAACTCTCACAGAAGAGCTAGATGCTCTGAGGGCACTTTCAGAGGATTTCAAATTCTTATAGTGCCAGCTATTAATTTAAATCCTAGGCAAACCATGAGTGACTGAACCAAGAAAATTATCTACAGCAATCAATTAATACTAGTAAATTTCTCTGCTCTGAGCTGTCCATAAATCATTATTTACAGTGTATGAATCATCATTTAATCATTTACAAATACATGTTTTATGCATTGTATAAACCTATGGAATGGTTGCAAATTGTTTGGTATTCGTAACTTGTTGTCTGTACTGTGAATTTCATCACAGTCACATATAACAAAATACAGCAGTATTTTCACAAGTTTTGCTATCCATTCTGTGTGATTTAAAATAGAATTCTATGTAGCAGTTAAAAAAAAAATAGAAAATTTTATGGTGAAAGTTGATTGCAACTGCTGTCAGAATACTATTCCATCCAGAGATGAGCACATGCCTGGCTAGAGATAATTCATATAATAAATACAAGTTTTTCAAAACATGGAAAGAAATCCTATGTCTACACTTGCACCACGACAGTAAGGTAACTATTGTTCAATGCCACAGACCATATAACTGAAAACCTGTAAAAATCTAGATATATTTACAGGGATTTTCCTGGAGAGCAGGTGCTAAAGATTGGAATTTGCACACTGTAGTCTTAAAAACAGAATAGTCACGAGGAACACATCGTGAAACATGAGACACAGCTTCTCAGAAAGTGTTGAAGAGAGATGACTACAGATCTCCAGATGAAAAACTGCCTGGTCTGTTGCCAATGAGTTCAGGGAAACCTGTGTATCTGCAAATAATTGGACTGTTCCCTGCACACCTCTTTTGCAAAAACACTGCTCAAAACCTCCACTTTACATCTTCATTAATATCTGTTCTTTACTGAATCTAACATTTCTATAACTAACCAGCTGGTCAACCAATTCCTGGCAGGAAACCCCTGTTAGAAGAGACGGCAGTGCAAAGCCTGTGAACTGTCTCAAATACCATCCTGAACAGTGGAATGGTTTAGTCTGTAAGTTTTATAGCTCTGATCTCTGATTATTTTCTTTCATTTTGATTTTTTTCCTGGTAACTCTAAAGTGTAAATATATATATATACATTTAAAAAAAATAGAGAGAAAGAAGTAATTGGTACAAGACTCAAAAAATATTAATGGAAAAATACCTTTATACAAATGTGTCCAAGGCATCCTCTTATCTATGAAAGTGCTGGTAAATCAATTATGTGAAGGTGTGATCAGCAGAGGCCAAAGAGATAGCAGAGACCTTCTAAGACAATTTCAAGTTCTTATCGAAAGCAAGTGCTGGATTTTTCCTTTAGTTGTCTGCTCACCATCAAAATGATTTAACCCCAACCAGCAACCAATACCATCAGCTGCTCACTTGGTCCTCCAGTGGGATGGGGGAAAATGTTGGAAGAATAAACAAAAACTTGTGGGTTGAGATAAAGACAGTTTAACAGGTAAAGCAAAAGTGGTGCTCAAGCAAAGCAAAATGAAGAATTCCTTCTTCACTTGCCATGGGCAGGCAGGTGTTCAGTTATTCCCAGAAGAGTGGGGCTCCATCACAAGTAACAGGGAAAATGAGTATCATTGCTCCAAAAGTCACCTCCTCTTCTTCCCCACACTTCATATGCTGAGCATGATGCCAGACAGTGTGGGATATCCCACTGGAGAGCTGCCCCATCTGTCCCCTCAGAACTCCCTATTCACTGGCGGGATAAGGAGCAGAAAAAGTCTTGACATTGTGCAAGCCCTGCTCAGCAGTACAACATCCCTGTTCTAATAACACTGTTTCCAGCACAAAGCCAAAATACAGCCCCATCCTAGCTACCATGCAGAAAATTACCTTACCCCAGTCAAAATCAGGCCAATCATAGAAAAAGTTGTCTCACTGAAATTAATAAAATGTGTTCACATTAGCTAAGTCAGACTTTCACTCCAATGACTTAACAGCCTGTGTGAATATTTTTGTCCAGCTCCCAGAGTGTGGTTGATAGAAGTTTTGTAAGAAACTAAAACCAGCTTAAAATTTAAGGTTCCTTGATTTTTGTTACAAATTCACAAATCAGTTTATTTTCCCAGAGAATGGAATAAGTGCAAAGTGAAAATACACTCATTTGCTGAGAAAGCACAGCTTAACTATCAAAAATATAGTGTTTAAAAGCAAAAAAAAAACAAAAAAACACCACAACAAAAAAAACCAAAAATAGACCCAACCCTACCCTAATCCTAAAGCCCACATACCAAAATAAGTAAATTTTACAAAGCATTGTTTTGGATGAAATTACAACTAAAATGGGGCCCATCCTAACAATTTCCAGAAATTATTGAGAGAATTCCAGTTGATATAACTGGATTCTATATTAGGCCTACAGTAACCATGGAATATTAATTTTGACAAAGACGCAGTTCCCCCATCGCAATTGAGACGCATTATTTGAGTAGTTTATGAAAGCTGAACATTTATTATTTGGATCTCATTAATTTTATCAAAAAAGGCAGATATTTTCTTCAAAGTCAAAATGGCACCCCTGCTGAGCATTCAGATCTTAAAAAAACCCTCTGGAACTGAGCTTAAAAGGAAAAATGCAAAGAGTGCTACACACAGGTCCTTGAAATACACCTCAATACACCACTCTTCCCCATGCTATCACAAAATCCTTTTGATAGGTGATTATAAGGGATAGGTCTTAGTGATATGCTTAGGAGGGAAAATGTGACTTGGCTGCCTGGAACATGAAAGAATGCCACAAATTAGATCTAGCCAAGTAGTACAAAAAGTCATTCATTAACATAGACACAAAAAGAAAGTACCAAGTTAGCACTATCATTATTCAAGGAGGTCAAAATTAGTCCTTCATGTACGTTCAGTTCATCAGCAATTTATTTGCAAGAACTTCCATGAATCCTAAAAAAAAAAAAAAAAACCAAAACAAAAAAAAAACCCCAGAATTTTAGCACCAATAATTATCTTGAAAAAATTTATGAAATGAGTATTTTTATACAACACTCAGCCTTTCCTATTTTAATTCCTCCAACAAGGAAGTATTCTGTGCTAGCTACTGAACAATCCCACAGTGCTAGTGATGACCAAAGGCTAGTCAGGAATGTAAAAAGAAGAACTGACTCTTGCCCACTACTATCTATCTTTGCCTCAGTGGTCAGTACATCATCTGTAATACAAACAAGTAACTTGCATACAATAAATGAAAGGAACTTTTCTTGACTAGAATTCTTACACAGTATTTGTTTAACTATGAGATGAGAATTATTTGGATCAAAATATTGATTAATCTAATGGATAACCCAGTTCCACAAGGCATCAGAATGATTCTCAGTAACAGAGAAAAGCTTACTGTATCTGAAGTTCTGCAGCTCACTGGATGGCTTGTGTGCTGGTGGGTGTTTTTTCACCTTGAAACTTTTTAATTCTGCCTACAACAAACCTGGAAGCTGTCATGATCCTTAGCAGGTCTTCTGAATTTAAAGACATCTACTAAATAAAGGCAAATGGATTTTGAAAGTGGCAAATAAATGGATAAAGCACTATCAATTTTTTTAACAACAGGCAAACATCAACAGATTCAAATGTAAATTGATGAGATAAAAGTCGCTACAATGAGAATATGTAATTTGTGGTATATGAGTCTACAGAAATGACTCATCAGCAAAGGAACTCAAGAACAGAGAGATTCCAGACAACAAGGATTGAGAAGTGTGGACAAACAGAAAAAAACAATAAACTTATTGAATCCAAACTGATTTTCAATTGAAAAAAGAAGGAAAGTGTAGGAGACAAAAGGGGAAGTTATGCATTCATTATATGTAGTATGAGCCAATACTGTTAATTTGCTTACTAACTGGCTAAGAGGAAAGGTAGCATTGCTAGACTATAATCTCTTTTTATAAAAACATAATAATGGGCAGTAGGAGTCAGCCCTACTAATATCCAGCCTGCAGTATGCTCCAGACCCAGGACAGGGAGTACACTGAGCTGGAACATTGTACTTCAGAGCTTAGATTCCAGCAAAGCCACCAAAGCTTTCCACACATGGATCATCTCCCCTGCACTGAGCGGGGCTGCAGGTGGATTAGATGGACCAAATAAATATTCAGGGCCTATAGGCAGAACAGAGGCGTTCTGGTTTTCCTGTGTTATCTTCACCTTTGTGAAAATGTAACTCCTCTAAGACTTTGGATATCCTGAGGGTAATAAGACCAGGAAACTCTGGAGGCTAAAGAGTCACATCAGCTAAGAGTGATGCCAAAGATGATCATGCACTTGGCAAAGAGAAGGATAAGGCATGCTAGCTAGCAAGTGTACTCACAAACACTGATCCTCAAATTTCTGACTGAGCAGGTTATTTTCTGGCAAGGGTACGGGTGTAGGAGCCAAGTCACCTTAGGGCAGCCCCAGCACTGTGACTCTGTCCAGTAGCATGGCCTTTCATAATGAGACACAGATACCAAGGAGGTGAATCTGGGTCACCTTTGGAAACTGAAGAGCCACTGGGGAACTGTGTAAATGACGTGTGCTTGTGGGAGAGAAAAACATTCTTACACCTTCTGAACATGAAAATATGGAAAAACCTGTGCAAGAGAACTACTGAAAGAAGAGGGGAAAAAAAGTAAAAAAAAAGCAACAGTCCACATCTAAAGTTTTCCAATAGGTTTTCTAGTAGGAGGAAATTATTGGATTGGCTATTAGCACGGGGCCCATTTCTTCCAGAAGTTATTTGCTAGGATGCATACTGAAGCTTCATTATTCCACCTCGGTATTTTTTTGAGCTGTGGGTGTTCTGCATGATTAACAAAGACAAATATCATATTTTACCAAGGTTTATTCCACTCTAGGCAATTGGATTTAGTCCATAACAGAGAAAATAAAATACAGGATTAGGAAATGCCAATTTTTTCTCAAATACAAACTTCTCAACCTATGGAACTTGTGTAAAAATATATTTAAATAAAATCTGTGGATGTTTGAACACAGAATGGTATTTTTCTTTTTTTATTAAATGTATTACTTCTCAGAGCAAGTAGTAATAGAGTTGGCAGAAGACATGGAGCGCACAAGCAGTCATTGAACTGTGTAATAAAGACACCTTGGTCACTACCACACCTTTATGAATGTTACTTGATTTTAGGTCTTTTAAGGGCACTCATAATTGCACCTCTCAATAGATGGACATTGACTCAGGATGTTCTTGAGAGGCAATGACAGGGACAGGACCTCTCAGAATAATGACAGGTGATTTTCATACAACTAGCATTGCCTATGGTAGAAGTCAGATTTTCCCTAAAACTGGAAATACATGCAGTTTTAGAAGATAATATCATAAATATGTGCAGGACCTTGATGTCCACAGTCTGCATATGGACAGATTATGAAATTTGTCTTACCAAGACATGACTGAACCCAAAAAGCACTTAAGTTTGCAAGCATCCAATTAACGTTACATTGTATTGGTTGCCTAAGACTGTTTCTGGGAATACCCAGATTTGCTATAGCCTTTCGATCTGCACACAGCCGTAACAAAGACATAAAAATTAAAATGTTCTTTTCTGCTAATATCTCCTAAGCCTCACAGAACTTTTCTTGGACTGGCATCTGAAAGGGAGATGTGACAGATGCCTTTTTATATCCTACTGTGTGCCATTAGCATTACAGAAGGATGTGTGATACATCCATTCCACCCCTTCTGTGTGAACACATTACAAAACATCAGTTGGTATGAGAATCTTGATAGTACCTGCTCTTGGGGAGAAATGCTTGGTTTTGCTTCTTGTTGAAATGGTTTACCTATGCAAAAAAAAAAAAAAAAAAAAAAAAAAAATAGAATTTATGGGGCTGAAAATGGTTACTCACCTTTAAAGAGGAAACCCTTTGTTATAGTCAATTAGTGAAAGTCAACCACTCTAACAAGAAGTCAGTTCTGCACATGGATCCTGCAGTCATTCACCATTTTGTTCTGAACAGTGGCACAGTTTTCATATCAATCACAGGTAGATTCTGCCCTTTATCTGGAGTTTGATAACACCTTGTAGGCCACAAACTCTCCAAAGAGTAGATGAGGGTTAAGTTTAAATTTGATCATGATCAAAAGGAAGAGAAACAAATTCAACCCTCCAGATCCCGTTCAAGTTGGCTCACAAAAAGGCTGTGGAATAAAAAGGATTGGGAAGAGGTGTGGGCAGCACCATCTGCTCATGCTTTTTAAATTAAAAAGGGAAATTCCCTTCCGTAGGCACCAAGAAAAGGATGTGAGGGTCTGCTTTACAGAGGGCATTTAATTTTGTCTCCCATAGTGGAGAAGGGATCCCCTTTGGCTCTGCACAATTCAAACCCCAGCTCTGTGTTATAATTTCCCATCAGTTCAGCCCAAGTGGCTTCCTGGCTAAGGGTGCTGAATTCAGCTTGGTAGTACCCACATCCCACTATGAGACACGAATCTCTCTTGACGCGAAGGAAGAGCCCTGTAGTGCCGCACACAGTTCTGCTTTGTTCAGCGTCAGGCACTGCGACGCCCAGCATGGCTGTGCCCTCTGCACCTTCTGGGATGCCACTCAAAACCCTTCGAGAGTGGTTTTGGGAAACACTGACTGCCGTCATTGCTGCCGAGGAGCTGCTGCAAAGCGCACAGCAGCCAGCGAGCAACCCTGAGCTGTAATTGCGCACAGCTCTGTGGGGAGCCGTGCCGTCCCTCACCCAGCCACGGCAGGAGGGACCGCCCGCCTGTCCTCACTGAGGTGACATCTCAGACCCATCCATCCGGTCCACTGCTCACAGGACCAGCCACGATCAGGCGGTTGGGACCAGTGATAGTTTGTTTTTCAGACCTTCCCCTGTCGATGTAAACATCTGCTGCCCTCGGTTTTGACAGCAGAAAAGCGGCTGTTGCCCACCCAGCCACGTAAATTGTCGACACTTCAGCTGCCTGTGCCTCTACCCGTTGCAAAATAATGGCAAGAGCTGCAGCAAACTTTTACTATCATATGCCAGCTAGTGCTCTGCTGTACTGTTCCCGTGTTTCCCTCTGCCAGCTTCAAGAGCCTGAAGAGGTAAAGAGAACAGTCTGCCCCCAGTGACAGCAGTGATAACAATCATTATTACACCCACAATGACAAAAAAAAATTAGGTTTTTGTAGAAAGCTGCTGCCTGCCATGTAAATTAGTTACTCACTATTCACCAATCTTGTTAGTTAACAAATACTCAGTGTTTCATTAGTTCCCTTGACAGCTGCTCCAGGGAAAAAAAATTCCTTTGAGACTGACACAATGAAGCTGGCATTTCTGCTCATTCTGCATATGCTATAAAAGGTCTTAAAGCCCCCCCAAATTCCTGCCAGAATAAGTCTGAAAGTCCTGGCCTTTGTCAGAAGAGAGCAAAATACTACAAAAAGAGGGTCAGGAATGGTTAACCTCCATCGTTAGAACTCCTTAGTTATCAGCAGTAGTAATGCTCTCTAGAAGTTAGAGCACATTTTACTGTATATCAAGGTACCATGGTAAAATTTATGCAAATTTCCACTAATAAAAGAAACAGGCACAGCTTCCAAGAGGGAGGAGAGGGAGCTTGACTTTCACACATGACACTATATCGCATTTGTAAAAACAAGACAATCTGCTCCCTCTCCTGATATCTAACAAGCAGCACAAAATCACAGGCTAGTGCAAGCTACTTGCATAATCTGATATTAACTCTTAGGGGTCCATGATGGAGATTCAATAGTCTCTCTTAGAAATGCATCATTTTTCCTTATACTTTTAATTTTTTACCTCTAGGACTCAAATATATGGATCAGTTATTACTGATCTATTATTTTCTTTTCACTACCTTTCCCCCTTCAATAGCATTTCTTTTATTTTCTTGATGATTTCTTTATCAGTGAAAATACCTTTAACTATACTAAAACGTTGAAAAACTCAGCACTTTTTACAATAACACTTCCCTTTATTTATGTGAAAAAATATTTTATCTTCAGTCAAATATCATTAGCAGAAATATAGCTATGATGCACATCCTTTTGAGCTGAATTAATAATGACAAACTTCCTGCATGTATACTTTTAACCTGCTGGTACTCAGATCACCAGCCCTGCAAGGTATTGGTCTGATGAGTAAACAAAATTATGAAGGCAGGCTTAGAAAATACATTTTTATATTTAAAAAATCCTCCCAATATTCTAGGTTACCTCTTTCATGCTACAATCCCTTGTTTTAAAGACTCATCTTCTATATTTGACCTCTTTCAAGGATATAGCATGAGAAAGAGAAGTTATGCATTTACAGAGAGTAAAGGAATTACACATATGTAGTATACTCTTACCTAAAACCCTGATATAAGCCCTTCTGGAAGCACCATGAGGCTTTCAGTTGACTTGATGGCAACTGTATTAATGGTCAACCAAAACCCTCTGCCTTGAGTAACCACCGATGTTATTACTAAAGCTGAAGTCTCATGTATTTTTTGTTTTTTTACTATATGAGAAAATAAATGTTTCAACCAGTTGATTTTCTCTATATTAGGCTATGACTAAATGACCCAACTTAAACATTGATCTCTCTGCAGCATGACAGTAGATGACCATGCTCATTTGCAAGGCACTCATGAAATCATTTTGACTTAGTTAAACTTTTCTAAAGCTTGAATTGAAAACAAAGCTGTTAGACAAGTTATTAGATAAAATCACAACTACAGACTATGTAAAATAAAATCATCAGCTTTATATTGCTTTTCCTCCATTCTTTTGCAAGAATGTGATCAAAGAGAAAACAGATCAGTGGGACAAGGACAAGTAGACTGGTTATAGAATATGACCTCAACATGTGCTAAAGACAGGATATTTGAAGGCTTGCAGAGAAAAAGTTAAATTCATTCAGGCATTACGTAGAAATAAATTTAAAATTTTTGAGTACTCTTTCTGGAGATTCAGATGACATACTCCCTTTTTAAAATTTATGATTGACAAAAAATACGGGGAAAATTGACAATACTGTTGAGAGAAATTTCTCTCTTCTAATGCTTTAGACTCTGCCTGTACACCAAAATGGAGCAGTGATTGCAAAACAGTGCAGCACTCTCATGTTAACTTTATTCTTAGTACTAAAACACAAAGAAAGTAGGCAGCTAAGGACAGATTCCTTGAATTCTTGTACCAAAAGCTTAGATTTATGCCTCCAGTGTTAATGCCACCTGCATCAGTTAAAGTAAAGCAATTTTGTGTAGAGACAGCCTAAACCACCTCAAAATGGAAACTGAAGAACACTAAATTTGCATAGTTTTTTGTTGATGGCAGCAGACACAGTGGAAAAGTACAAGGAGAATGCTCAGAGTCAGTTCTGACAAGATTTTCTGCTTTTGTTCATACTGTAACATGCCAGGTACACAGCCTGGACAGCAGCACTGAAAATGTTACAGTCCATCTGGTGGCATTCTCATTGGAGATGTGCTTCTCATTTGTCTTTAGGTTATGATCAGACATTCTCAGATGAGTAAAGCTGAATTAAAAGAAATCAAATAGGACAAGGTAATCACAAAAATAAGGAAATTCTGGAAAACTAACACAGAGGTATATATAAAGTAGTTTCTCTAAAAACACGAAACCTGAAGTACTATTACTACTAATAATCCAAAAGAGGAAAAAAGGGATGATCAAAATAGATGAACAATACAGATATGGGGATTGATAGACAGAGGCATAAGGAGGGCATAAAACAACCCACAAACACAACTTAGTGGTTAAGTGGTCATCAATGAAATTCAGAAACCAATGTTCAGCAAGCAGAATTTTTTTTCTTGCTTCACCGTGAATGCTTTAGAGTTCACATGTTGGCTGACAGGTATGTCACAAAGTATGTGATGAAGCCATTACAAAGTGGAGGGACTTGCTGGGGACACCAACATAGAGGGAGGCGACCTGCATGAACTGGAAATGAGAGAAACTCCAAAGGAAAGCAATAGGAAAGAGTGGGCATCTGGAAATCTACTGCCAACAAATAATTGAAGGACTGGCATTATTTTGTAGGAAGACTGGTAGGGTGGCTTTTCAAGTGTGTACAAATATGAAAATGAGAAAAAAATCACAGAAGAAGGGTAACACTATGTTCCATGTGTACTGGTTTAGGATAAGCAATACTGGACTTAATTTCTAGCAATTGAGTTTTAGATAAATGAGGACAATGGGAATATGGAGGTTTTGGTTTTCCCCTCAGGAGTGTTCTAAAGAAGAGGTGAGACAAAAAAAATAATTAAAAGGAATACTTAATTCTCACAAGTATTGATACAGAGTCAAGGGATGCCTGCAGAACAGGAGCCCCAAGGTTTGTACTCTGTACTAGTCATGCAATTCACATATGCAAGCTGGACAAAATCTGAAAATCAGGAGACTGCTGCTGTTAATCTGTCCTTGAACAGCTGCAAAGCTTTTGTACGAATTTCCAAAGAAGACATTACACACAGCAAAATCCGGTCTCAGCCACATTGCTGAGGACAGGGTTAGTAGCCAGAGGCTGCTATTTTTGCTTCTGGCTTTGCAACACAGCTTCTGTTTGCTCATAAGTTTCTGTTTATATCTGTGAAATGAGGACTGTGCCATTTACCTCATTCACACAATAGATGAGAGGTTATCAAACTTATGCACATTCCTAACTAGTGTGAGACCCACAGAAACGGCAAAACATACACACAAGGTGTCACTGTGCTGCCCATAAAAGCTCATGGCCATTGTTGGAAGAGTGATATTGGACTAATACAGACACAGCTATGCTAACAGTTTGCACATAAAAACCCTGAAGTGTAGACCTTACAATATTAATGCAACTTTGCATGTTGGTTTCCCGTGCTTAAGACTTTATTTTCATGAATATGTAAATTTCATTAAGAACTATTCAGACCCCAGTGTCTGGGGGGTGGGGAGGGGAGGAGAGAAGAGCATCACGTGTACGGCTGCCAGCTGCCCTGCAGTGCACACAGAGATGAGATGAGGTCGCTGACTATTTACACAAGGAGAAAAAAAAGGAGGAAATACTGGATCAGCAGGTGATTAAAGGACACAAAGAAAATCAGCATAACAGCACTAGAACCATTGTACGTGTGTCAATATCAAATTGCACCTGCAGAGAAAAAGCCAAAATATTTATCCTGAATTAAACCCAACCGGACTAAGGGTTGTATTAAACAGTGAAGTCTGTTATTTTTAAAGGAGATTTTAAAACAACAACTTCACGTGCAAATCACAAAAGTGTCTCCTCCCTTGTGTGGTCGAGCTATTACTGTAAAGCTGCTCTCTTCAATTCAGGATTAAAATCCCTTTTATCTTTGCCTAGATCTCATCTGCAGCATATTTAACAGAATCAGACATTGAAAGTGACTCACTAACAATTAGGCTTCTGCTTTTGAACAGAGAACTCTTTGAATGCGCATGCAGTAGGAATGTTTTGGGGATGTTCTTTCCTGCAAGATGAATTTTTTAAAAAGATATGTTTCTCTAAAAGAAAAGGCAAGAAAATCATTCAGTGGTAGAAAAAGATGTTTAAATTTCAACTGTACAGAGGGATGATAATGTTCACTACAGAATGTCAAAAGAAGCGTCACTGAAAAATTAGATTGGAACAGTGAATTGTATGCAACCTAATTATATTAACAATGTTACAAAAATCCAGAAGCTTAACAGCTGTTCCATATCTGAGCTGTGGTAAACAGAGCCTTTGCAATCTCTGCCTGAGCCATTCAAGCACCAGACAAAATTCAAAGCTGCTTCAGATGCTTATAGGCTAAAAACACCAAAAAAGTGCAAAATCCAGAGTCGTTTGGGCATTCTTCCCAACGTGGTTAAATACACAGTAAAAAAAGAAGTTCTTATGCCCTTCCTCTGATTCTCCACTTCTCCTGAACAAAGCCATCTCCCCTTGGACCCAGAGCACTGTGCTGATGCCTACCACAGACACTTAAGATAAAGCAGGACCATAAGCAGCTACCCTGGGACTTAAAGCAGCAGGAAGGGAGGAGCCAGCCTGAGGCAGCCTGACCAGGACAGCCTTTCTCCTCCAAGCCAGTGCTGCTGCAAGGATTATCTATGTGGCAACCTAGCTGTACAGAGAGAAACTGTGGCACAGAAGTGTTCCTGAATATTTTCCAAAAGTATTCAAAAGTTTCATGCTGAGAGTAAAGACTTGCTCACAAAAAAGTTTCCAAATCATCCACAGGAAAAACCCAACATCTTCCTCTAACCCTGTGGTAAATTTAGCTAAGTAGAAAATTACGAGGAGATTATGTGTTGCAGTATTTCAGCTCCCCAGCTTCCTAAGGAAAATTCCAATACCTGCCAACATGTGTGAGTAAGAGAAATGTGGGAGCAGTGGAGACAAGAACTTCCTGTCCTGGGTTCAGGTATGACGGGGCTTGCAAGGCAGTACCCTGCTAGACTCAAAGCTTGGAGAGAAGATTCTCCTGCTCTTCCAAGGGAGATTGGTTCCCTACTTAATTCAGTTTATCCATCCCCAGGAATCTAGATGATCGCAGAAATCCAGAAATTATTTCTCAAGGCTCCTATACTGATTTATTACAACTGCTCTAGGAAGAAATATTTTTTGTTATTGATGTTACAGATTTGATCCTATGCAAGTTTTTAACATAAGGGAAAAATATAAGGTCCATGGCTAATAAAATAGGATTCAGACTCATGATATTCTCTTTCCTTTGGAACTTTATTTATAGTGATAGCCCAACTGAACATCTACTTACCTTTTCAACTATATATTGGAAAAGCTTCTTTATCTTTACTGATTTATACACATAAAATTCTCTGTTCTGCTGCTTTTCTCCTCTGGTTTTCCCACTTCCTATCAGTCTAACATATATCTTTGAGCTGAAAGCCCTTGGGAAAGAAAAGAGCTTGTCTTTCACAAATACATTTTGACGTCAAATAAACAGTTTTATTCATTTTCTATAGTTTTTGGTAAATACAGTGCCCAACTAAAAATTACACTGTTCTCAATTTTACCACTGACAGATTTTTACAACTTGCAAAAGTAAGTTTAATCTTGATTAAATAGATTGTGTTCAAGTATGGATAAGATGCAATCAACCACGACTGGCTGACTGATTAGGTGAAAAATAGTAGGGAGGGGAGAGGCTGGCTTGCTTTGAATATTTTTCTTTTTATTAAGAGTACTTTCAATACTGTGTAAACACCTAACTTTTTAGAGAAATTAGAAATCAGAAAATAGAAAACAACCCCCTAGTCAACATAAATTCATCCCAGACTTCTGGTAAACTTTTTCAACTACCTGATTTTTTTTAAGTCTCAAGTTTGTGTACAGAACAAGTGTTCTTTGGATGTCCAACATTCCATCCACAAACAACTTTCAATTCCAACATCCTTTTGTGATGCCAGCCTTCAGCTTACCTATAATTTATATAAATCAGAAACAATTATAAAGCTTTTTTCCCAGGCATTATTCACTCCTTATCATGCAATACTTCCCCCCCCACCCTGGGAACAGGATGACAAAGACAACAGTTCGGACATCTAATGAAATAACTGTTGCTGCCCCTCTTTCTCCTATTGCTTTGGGAAAGCTACTCCCTCTTGAGTGTGGTCCATAGCAACCAACACCTCCCAAGCAGAAATCAGAGGCTGTTAGTGCCTGGACAAGTCCTGTATAAGCCCAAGAGACTGGTCCTCAGTGCCAGCCAGCACAGCACTGAACCACAGCTCCTTCCCACAGTAACCTCTGCATGGTGCAGGTGATGGAATGTGATTTCACACCTCCTGCAATGGCATAGCTGAGAGCAAAATACACAGCTCCCAGCTGACTCTTGCGTTTAAGAAGAAACAATCACCCTGGACTGACTGGTTTAGGACAGCCACCCCCACTCAAGGCTCTGAGGGATATTATATGGGATAGTTTCTATACCACATTCATAAGAGTGTTGCAACTCCATGAGTGGAAACTGTGGCTTTTGTAAACTTAGAAGACTCATTCTATGCAGAAAAAGCACAGAATTTACAATTCTGCACTTTAGCAATAAGCACACATACTTAAGCAGGAAGGGTGCTCTCCTGTGTAAGGGAAAAAATATGCCTACCACAAAGTTTTCCTATTAATAAATATGCATTTTATAAATCAAATCTGCTCCAGCTTAGACAAATATTTGTGGTGCTTCCAGACAAAATGGTAGTATTATATACTGACATTGTTCCAGAGATATTTTAGTCACTGTTTGGAAACATTTCTAAGCAAATTTGCAAAGTGGCGAATACGATGACAATATTATCCAAAGCATCTTCATGGCCAAAAGGGAAATGCTAGTTTTTCCGCAGTACTGTTTCAAGTGATCTCAAGATTTGAGATCCCAGTCACTGTAGGAAAGTAATGTCTTTTGACTTCTGCATGCCCCTCAGGAAATCTGCTATGCTACAGACAAGAGGTGTTTCCTCTGGTGAGCATTTTAAGTGTCAAATCACAGATACAGCCAGACAGTTGATCGTGCAGCACTTGGAAAGCACATTTTTTTCAATCTCTTAAAATATGCATTAATTAGTAATTATTAGTATAATTAATTACATAATTAGAGTACATCACAGACTGTTATCATTTCAGACTATGGTTAGGAGCAACATCACATTGTTTTAGTTGTTTTAATTACTCTTCTTACTGTTTCTCAACTGGATGATGCCCTTAGACATTGCATTGAGTAAAGGGGAAAGAATAAACTGTTGTTACTCCAGAAGCAGCCCTCAGAGGCACCACCACTCATAAAGCCCTCATGCTCCCCCTGGAAAAGCCTGCTAGAAGCAGGGAATCTGCCTGGGACACCAAAAATGAAAGCCAGTTGGTTTGGACTGGGGTAGATAAGGGAAAATCTGTTCATTCCTCCTTTAAGTCTCTCTGGATATTTGCTTGTAAGCGCTTCTGTGATTCCTGCCCGCTGAGCAGAATTTGTTCATATGTTACCTGGCTGTGCAGGTTCAAGGAAGAAACTAGACTCCTCCATGCCTCCTGCAAAGCTGAGCTAGGCACAGGACACACCAACTCCAAATTAACTAGTTATTATTATTATTAAGAAGAGTTTCCCTTTTCCAGAGGGAATACTGGCAGTGTGAGCTGTATCATGAGTCATATTTGCAGAGAGCCTGGCTTAGCAGTGCAGCAGTGAGTCACACCTGCTGGGATCCCCCTGGTAAGGAACAGAGCAGTGGCATCAGACACAGGAGGGCAGCTACAGGCACAGACTGCATCCTGATCCACTGCCTGAAGCTCAGGCTACATTAATAAAAGTTGTCTTCACAGACTTTACATATGACATCTGAAGTAAAAGTCACATTTCACAACTGAAACAAATTTCTAGGTGGCTCCCTGAATCTCTTAAAAAAATTCCATACATAATTATGAAGTATCCACAGGTCCAGAACAGAAAAGCAAAGGCATCCCACAATTAGACTTGCTTCTATCCCACTTAATAAGTAAAAATGAACAGCACACAAATCAATTTTCAGCTTTACTGTTCTAGGATTCCACACATATCTCTACATGGTAAAAAACCTTATCACAAACCTTTTCTGTTCTTCAAAAAATTTTTGGTTGTGAGTTTGATAGGTAAAATGTAAATTGGGCAGACAGGTGACCTTGAGTCAGGTTCCTCTGAGAGAGGTTGTAGCAGTGGTATATAGGACAAAAAATTGTTCTGAGTCTGTGAGAAGGTACAAATAATTTACAAGAAAATTAGGCATTTGGAGCCACTGTGAATAGAACCAGCTGTGATTGATCCAGGACGATCCAGCTAACCCAGTAGCTAACCCAGAACAAGAATTCACAGAAATATAAAAAAGTATCACTACTAAAAGCAAATGACCTGTGGAAGCAAAAAGATTAATCAATAAGACTGATTCCCAAATAAAAGTCAGTGGTCTTTATGTGGGCTCTTTCTCATCTTTTCTGCCCATTTGAGCTCCTGACAAATTAAAATTGTTATCACAAAAAATAAGTTTTATACCTGCAGTGTCCAGAAGTGTCCCAGAGCTCTCCTGAATTCAGTGGTCTTCCAAAGTTCTGAAAAAAAAAAAAAAAAGTGAAGTGGAACGATTCTGAAAAAGTCTGGCAGAAGGGCTCAGGGCACTTCACAGTCTCTGATGGGAGCAGGTTGAAGAAGAAGTGTTTCTGTATGATTTAATCCTCATTTTAGAAGGCAAGGACTGTCAGCAATGTCATTAAGAAGTCATAAGACAGCAGAGCAACATCCCAAGCCATGCCAAGTATTCTCCATACCATCACACAGAATAAGCACAGGACCAGCTTCAATCCAAAATCCACTGTGCTCTAGCTATGTCACTGGCCATTTGGAGAGCATTTTCAGAACAGCAAGATTTCCTGCTGGATCTTCTCCATGTGGGGGCAGGTAAGAGTCCAAGATATAGATCAAATACAGGTGGACTAACAGCAGCCAAGGAATCTGTTCCAGAGCACTATGTGAGATTTCCTGGCTTTTAAACCAATAGCATTTTAGTCAATGGAGTTAGACAAACTCAGTATTTTCTATCAGGTTCCCAGTTCTCTCTGACAGATTTGACTTGTGTTTGCAGTATTGATGATAGATCACACACTTGTACCATGACATCCCAATGGTGGTCACTTAAATCACTGTTAGATCTCACAGAAGATTATCTCTCTGTGAGTGGGGCATTGACATTTCCTTGTTAAAGACTTTCACCCTTAGAGGCGTTTCTGTCACCAGAGCTGTTAACATTGATCTGGATCTAAATACTGTGCTGTATTACCTGCATCCAGATGGCATAAAAATGGAAATTCCAGTAAGATTGAGACTTGACCTTTGGATGAAAACCATTCTTTCCCTGGTAACTGCCTGAGGTACTCTGAGGTGTTTCTTTTCAAGCATAAAAGCAAAATGGTGACTTATGATTAACATGAGAAAAAAAGAGCTTGCCCATGACTTTATGACTGGGGAAGTAAATTTCTATAACATTATTCCAATAAACCCTGATGTTACTCCCTACTCATCGTTTCATGGGTAACACATAGCTAGGTGTTACTCCTGCACTCCTGTTTCATCCTCCTCTCCCTAACTTCTTATTTTCCATACAAATAAATAAATAAATGTGTCCCTGTGTGTATCTATATATGAGATTAATGGATATTTTATATGGCACATCGTATACATTCTAGAGCTCTAAAATGCATATGCTGTAGTAAAGATAATCCCTTTTCAGTGAAATACTTTATCTTAGATTTACCAGTAAATCTTCTGTTACATATTTAGAACAATTAGCTAGGGAGACAAAACCCATCCTTCTTTGAAATGACAGCAGAAAGCATATGTGTCACTTCATTACTACTTCAACACTCTTTTTTTGAGGTCTAACCAGCAGCAGAGGTATTACAGCAGTTTTCTGCACAGGGTAGGATTGGCAAGGACCTCTTATGAATGCAGGTATGCCTTTCTTGTAATCCCCAGTCTTGCTGTCTCAGGCTGTGCTTTAATTTCCCTGGTGGGCTGAGCTGCAAGTGAATTTGGTGTGAAGGAATGACTAAGAGAATGTAAATATGAATAAGGTCGTATTCTTTTAGTAAGTGGAGCCATCTGTTGCCACATCTAGAAAAATAGTGTCTGTATGGAAGCTACTGTTGCTGATGTTACAAAACAGTCTCATCCACTTCTTTGGTGACATACAATGTTGTAAGTTTAATATATCAGTTGTCTGGATTGAATTAATAGTGGGGATAGGACTTTTTTTTGAGGGAAGAGGAGCATCCTCACATGTTGCTGCACATCAGGAGCTTCTTCCCATAGAAATTCTTACAAGTCTTTTCATAGGCTCCAGCAGCTGTACTTCAGTCCAAATTAGGGTACAAAATTTTATTCCATTTACAGGGAAAACTTCTATCAAGTGCTTTAAATAAGAGTTTGCCTTACAAAAAGCCAACAAGGCCAGTCTTATGCTGATGTTACCGCTGTTGCTGCTCGGTCAAAGTTATGAATATGTCATTAGTCACATCTACAGGCACCATCTGAGACTCAGTATTGCACCACTGTACAAGAGGAGTCAAAAAATGTCTGAAGGTATTGCTCAAGATAAATCTTCCAACAATTTCAACACATTTTTTGGGGGAGGGGGTAAGATGACAATTTGTTTTTCTCAATTTATCCACATCAAAACAATAAAGAATCTGCCAAAAATCTGAAAGCCTGTTCTTATAATAAAATATTTAATTCTACCTAGTTGGATAAAATGTGAATGCTTTAATATTTAATTGGTTATAGAACTGGAGTCAAAGATCATCTAACTAAAGAAATGCAACATATATTTATTACTGCATATACCTTCACAAGAAACTGTAAAAAGTCTTAATAACAAGGACTGTATGATTAAATCACTTTCTTTTTCTTTTGCAGCCATTCAAAGTCTCCATTTACTAAAGGAAATTCAGATATCTAAATATGTGGCCTGTTATATCCGAGCTAATTACACAGTTCATGCTTGATTTTTTTCTAACCATTTTTTTCATTTAGGTTCAAGCCAATTAGAACTCAGATAATTTTCCTGAACATCTTCTATTTGCTAACACCAGGACCCTATAACTATGATTATCTAGTGGTAAAAATACTTTTTTGATTAATCATTGCAGATAAGAGAAACAAATTCAAATGTAAATTCAAATTTGAATTCAAATTCAAATTCATTTTATTAAAGAGAAGCATGTGAAGTCAATTAAATATATTTAGGCCATTTATCTGGTTAATGTGATTTTCAAAGATCATTTGGTGTATGTGATAATATATAATCAATACAGCCTGCAAGAACCAGTTGAAGCTCTGTACAATACAATTGAGGAGGTCACAGAGATATGTAAGTGTTCATTTGATTTGGTTTAGATTTTAATGATGTATATCAGTACATCAGCACACTTATCTTGAAGTCAGCTTCACTAGAAAATGTTGTTTTCAGAGCACTGAAAATAATATCAATGCCTTCTGTTAGATTCAGCAGTAACTGTGTTAAATAAAACTTAGTTTAATTAGAAAGTTGGGTAAGAATTTGAAATAAGCCACGTCCTTACTAAGAACAATGCCTAATATTAGTACACAACTTTTCAAAAACCTAGACACAATAGAGTTTAAAAAAAATGCAACTAATTTCTTGTCTTCTCTTTTAGAAATAGGGGATGATGGTATTAAGAAGGCTTATACAAACTCATTGAATCTTATGAAGAGTTAATAAAAAAATCTGAAATTTACTATCATGCTTAAGACTATATTATCTACTAGGTAATTCTCACAAGAGCTAGTCAATTCTGTCCATTAGGGCCACAATTTTACAGAGGGTTCTTAGCTGACCTATTTAAGCACAGTCTTGTTCCTTTCCTCTTTATTTTCATGGCACATTTTATAGCTTCACATTCCCTCACTGCTCAAAAATCTAGTGCCTTTTGCGAAACCAAATTTTGGTGGAACAGAAATTTGTCAGAAATTAAGGACCTGCCAGGTTACAGATCCGGACAACACATTCTGCTGGACCATAAATAAAGACATTTGCCAAAAAGATGGAGCAGACTAATGTAGTGTCAGGCTCATTAATGTTGGACTAGCTCTGAAGATGGATATTGTCATGTTCAGCCTTGTATTAGCAGCATCCATTATTCAATAAATTATTAAATTAATAGACAGATGGTAACAATGGGTGTATGTCCTCATTTCATTAATTGATGAGAAGGAACTGAACTTATGGTCATCTTATGTCTATAGATTTAATAATTTATAGAATAATAATTTATCGATTCCCCACTATTTCTACAGGAGATAGAATTCTATTTCAATAACCATCCATTCTTGTCGGAAGCTGTTATTACCAGGCTCTCTGGTGGCTGTACATGAACTAATTGCAAGATGGACTAATCCTGCTACAGCTTCATTCTAAATGCTGGGACTGGATAACACCTAAAAAAAATCCCTCTAAAAAACCCTCAGAACTGAAACAGCCTTACAGCAGCACAAAATTGACCTCTAAAAAATGAATGGATAAAGGTAGTAAACAGTGTATGTTTCATTAGTTTGAACAGAGCTCATTTGGCTCTTGTTGATTAATTGAGCTTTTCTAATTGAATAAAGTGCAGATTTTTTAAAAATATATTTTTGATAGGCATTAACACAAGTGGAATAAAAGCTCTTTTCTAATTAAAAATATTTTTTATATTTGATCCTGTGGCTTACATTGCAATATATTTTGATATTGCATCAAGTATGCAAAACGGGAAATACTCACTGCAATTATTCATATATAATAGCCATTTTCCTACTTCTGAATTTTATTATTCAAGTTATGATAGGTTCTCTGAAGACAAATGATACCTCTCCTGTCTTTCACTTTACAGAACAGTCTGAAAAGCTAGGTAAAATTTACAATGTTTTTGATTTAATTACACATTTTGCCTGTACTATTTTGGGCTGTGTAAAGTGATAAGATTTTGCTGGTTGCCAGTTTCAAACTACTTCCATGAATCTGTAGTGACAAAACAGGCTGGGGGACTGGATGAAAGTTAGTTTTCTGTCCACATATACAGTCCCTCCAGAAATATCACATCAACACTCTGAAGTAAAGTTTCCCCATAAAAAGGATCCCAACTATTTTTTGAAACTTTCAAAAAGAAAAAATTTCTCTTCCAAAGAAAGAAGGAAGGATGGATGGATTAGTGCCCTATGATATTTGGGGGTGGTTTAGGCCTAAAAAAAGAAGTATGGCATGGCTAAGGGATATTCTATGAGATACTGTATTTTAGATTGAGCCTTGCTATTAACCACCTTGTGATGGTTAATTAAAACTTTGGTGGATTTTAGAACAAGTTTAGCTCTTGGCCTAAGTAACTTGAAGTATGTTCTTTTAATAGGAAGACTTAGGTGTTAAGCAATGTTAAGGCCAGTCAGAAAGCAGACAAGGATAACAGAAGCCGCCTTATTATATTTCTCTTCACTGCAACTAATTTATGAACAAAAATGCTGCTTGGCTGGAGTAGCTAGAGGAAACTCCACAAAAAAAAAACAGATAAAAGTTGAAACTCTCCAGAAGCATGGAAGGCAAGTGAAAAAGACTTAAATGTTGCTGCTCTCTTTGTCTTCAAGCAGCAGGTAAAAACAGAAAAGAAAAAGGAACAGGGTTATTTCTGACAATAGTTGACTCTGAGGCTCTTGATGATTTTAGCAGTTTTCAGTTAACTTGCAGAAGCAGCTGTATTGAAACTGTATTGCAGAAATTTAAACTGCATTCCATGTAAAAGGAGAGGTGAGAGACACTTTCTAAATGAAAAATACTGTAAGTATAGAAACCTGTCTCATAATTTTACAGGTTTTAATGGAGTTCTTTGTAAGAAATTCAGCCACTGTTGGGTGCTGTGCTGTTAACCCCAGAATCATGTTTTGGCACAGCCAAGTGAAATCAGATCTGTAACAGTAGTAATTAAACTGAACTGAAATTTCTATAAGTCTACAAATGACAATCAGTGACAAAAAGCAGGAGCTAAAGCAATACTACACATCTAGGATAGAAAAAAAATTTAAAAACCCCACTATAAAACTGCAATAACAATAAATTTTCAAAGAAACAAAGAAAACTATAAATAGCAATGTATAACCAATGAGGCCTCTGTTAATTTCAGGTCAAGAAAGGTTTTCAATGTAATTCATGAAACAAAAGAAAAAGTGTTTGTAACAGCTACAGGCAGGAAGGAATGACCATATAAAAGAGGGAAATGATCTTACCTCCATGAATCAGTAGGTGAAAAAAGCAGAAGGAGATAAAAGCACCTTCCCACTCCTCTAGACAAAACCAGAAGTTAATATAACTTAATAGAATAATACTTGGCCAAATAGGATCATATCTTCTATCTCAGCAGGGAAGTTAAACATTGCCAGGAAGGCTATCCAAAGTACATGAGAATTTTAAGGCTCTATTTCCCATAAGTAGGAAGCCCTCTGCAGAAGAGGACAGAGACTGAAATGTCCAGCTTTCCAGGTTGCTAGGAGAATTCATTTATATTCAAAGTCACAAATAAGGGGAAAAGTAATTAAAATGTCATTCATTTGACAGTTTTCATCTCAGACTTTATCAACAATATTAGTACTTTTTACTTACTAGGTTTGATTATTTTGAGAGTCAGCTAACTTTTTTTGGAGGGTATACTGAAGAAAGCATGCCAAGTTTAGAAAGATATCAAATTAATTTACGAGTACTTTGTCTTAAGCAAAAGGTTATCAACATGGGTACCAGCAGGAAAAAAAAAATAAAATAAATGGAAAAACAAAACAACCAAACAAAAAAGAGTGTGTAGATTTGCTGTTACTGTTGATTGACAAAACTACTCCCAACACTCACCCAACCCCTGTTTCTTCCAGCTACTCCATCCTCACAGGAAAAAAACCAGCAAAACTAAGCAACAGACAAAAAGAATAAAAATGCTCAGCCAGCTACCCAAATAAGATCTAGAGTTTCCCTGGAGTAATATTTTCCCTCTCTGCAAAGAGGTTGAAGCTACAGATAAAGAAATAATTGTGGATCTGAAATTCCCTTACACTGTTATTGCTACCTCTTATCTCCACATCTGACCACAGCACATGGTTTAAGGGACATTAATTTAGACAGAAGAAAGATTTAAACATGTCACCACAACCAGCTGCTATTGCCCATCTGAAGTATTGACAGAAAAGAGCTTCAATCTGTATTAGAGTTTTGCAAAAAGCCTGCAGAAGGCAAACTCTGCGATATATTTGAGTCACACAACTGCAGAGCAATAATAAAGTGCAGTTTGGCCTCTGCTGATACTCTCTTCCTCAAAATGAATTGTGTTAGATGTTCACATCATAGTCCCTAAAGACCAAACAGAGAATACCTTGGAAAAAAAAAAAAATCCCAGTTGGATTTGGGGTCCCAGAAAGGCCCACAAAATTCACAACTCCATAAAAAGCAATGGTCAGAAACACAAATGGAAATAAAAGAGAAAGGCTGTGGAAGTTTGTGAGATTTTCATCCCAGCCCTACAGTTAACAAAAAGGCAATTTTTTCAAATTTCGATGCCGGACAAAAAAATGAGAGAGCTGACTTGTCCCAGGCAAACAAACAGCAACCACAGCAAGCTGGGTCAGCTGGGCTGGGACACAGAGCACCCAAAAATAACAGTCTTAATGCTTCTTGACAGTACTGTCACAAGCCTGCTAAAGCACACAGAATCCCACAAAATAATCAAACTTTTATCATGAATGTAATAAATACAGAGGTTACAAACATAGAAATTCTGTATCTTGTGTTTGGCTGGGAAAGGAAAACTCAAGATTTTTAGACATGTGCTAACCCAGGTGACACCACAATATATGGTGAGAAAATTGATCTGAATTTAACTGGATTCTGAGAGGGGCACCAACAGAGCTCTAGTGTCCATTTCAGGAAAAAAAAATACTTCAATTTACCTTTGGTGAAGAAAACTTAAAGACTTGATTAGAATAAGTGATTAGTCCTAATGATTTCAAATTATCTTAAGCCAAAAATCAAATAGTTTCTGGCTTATGAATAGGAAAAAAAGCCTTCTATTAAAAATATTTTGTTGAGCACAGAATCATAGATGCTAAAGTAGCAGCATAACAGTACATTGAATGTTGGTTTCTCTTGGTGTAACAGTTTTAGTGGTGGTGAAGCCTTAAGTTTTATAACTCTAGACTTCCAAAAAAATGCTAGCTAGTTCTCTTCACAGCTTAGTTAGGCGAAACAATCCTTTTCCAGCCTGAGAACAAATGACACTGTTGCAACTTCAGTCCCAAAAAGTGGAAACAACAGCGAACTGAGGAGAGCAAACAGGGAGGATGTGACTTCATAACCTGAAGATGTAATAGGGCAATTAAACCCCAATATGTAAATGGACCAAAACTTATGAAAGTGTGAATACCCAAGACACGCCGTCCATCTCAGGTGTAGCCTCAGCCAGGTTCTTGTACTGCCCAGGGCGATCCTTTGAAGGCCTTTTAATAAACACCTTCTTTATTCCTTTAACACTGTCTAGCCTCTGTCCCAGGCAGCCTCTCAAGGCATCAGTGGCTGTTGTTCTGAGTGTCCATATCACTATTAAACAAACATGAAGAGACCCAAGAAAAATTAAACACAGAACCGTTTAAGGGTGATTTAAATGAAGTGTGTAATACTCTGATCTTTCCTGTTAAAACTCTCTGATTTAAGGCTGTTAGCAATAGCATGAAATAAACATATGCAAGTTATGAAGTATTCAGAAAGATCTTTTTAAGAGAAAAAAAGTAATACAAAACCCAAATTAATTAACTTTCCTTGTAAGTAGTAGTGTACATCCTGTATTATTAAGTATGCAATTACTGTGTAATGAGGCACAGCTGTAAAATATTTAAACTGTTTTTCAATAGTTTTAGTTTGGTAAAACTGCAAGATTTCTGACAATTCTAGCATTGTTAACATGATGAGGTAATTCTCCAATAGATGTTTGGAAATTACCATCATACAATTATCAGAAGGTTTTTTTCTCTTCATGAAGAGAAGGGTAAAATTTCTGAGTGTGCCTGAACTAGTTAGAAGTATAAATTTTGCTTTGAAAGACAGGGCATGCACAGTGACTACAATAAAAGGTGATTTTGAATGCTGGTCTTTGTACAAAGCTGAAAGACAGAATTTCTCCACCAACTACACTGAATACATTTGAGCTATTCCTCCAACAGTCTAGCAGAAAACATGGACCACTTTTCCTAAATAAGAAATTTTTAAACTGAAATTTTTCAAGCAGAAGTGGCATATAAATGAAAGGTCATCAGCAATTATTTTTTTTATATATGTCTCAGCATTATAATTCTGTTCCTAGCTAGAAAAAGCAAGCTGTGGAACAAAGACAACGCACTATTCTTACATTCTGGTTACACAAACACATGTATGTAACACCATAAATTTCAGCCAGTACTGACCTTTTCCATGGTTATAGGTCTAAATTCTGTCTGAGACCTGGCTTCTTTCTCTAACAAAACCTGTGTGATAAAAGGAAATAGGTCTCATTACCTGAGCTCTAGGTCTTTGGTGTTCCAAATCAGAATTTAGCTTCAGTGTTTAGAAAAGAAATATTATAAAGGTGAAGAATGTCAGCATGAACCTCAGAGATGTACAGTGAAGCCCACTCAGAATTTAGAAGCACAAAGCTCCACAGATAAGGAACCTTCTTGCTTGCACAATCATGCCATTGGCCTTCTTGGCCACCTGGGCACACACTGGCTCATGTTCACCCACTGCTGACCAGCCCCTCAAGGTCCTTTTCTGCTGGGCTTCTCTGGATTGCTGAGACCCAAGTGCAGGACCAGGCTCTCAGCTGAACCTCACACCACTGGCCTTGACTCATTGATCCAGCCTGTCCAGATCCCTTCTGCAGAGCCTTCCTGCCCTCCAGCAGATCAGAACTCCCACCCAACTTGGCACTGTATGTGAACTGACCAAGGGTGCACTCGATCAAGAGCATTGATAACAATCTTAAGCAGGAATGATGACAACACTACATCAGCTGCACACTGCAGAGCGGACATGATTCATAAGTGGGCTACAGAAGGGAGGCTAGAAGGGGAAAAAAATCGTATATTGCTCATTCATGGACCTACCAGAAGCCTGGAGAAATTGATAAATTGACACTCTTTGAAAGGATTAATATATAGTCATTTAAGAACATAAATATTAGCTGCTCTGAAATAACCTGAAGATAGAGGAGGAAGACATTTGACAGGGAGTACTAATGCCTTAAGTTTTATCTTTTATATTTTTTAGATCCTGTACTGGATTAGTGTAAAACTCTGAACTTCACAAAGAATGCTAATAAGATCTTCACAGTTTGATCAGACAAAACAATCCTTCCAGGCCTGAGAACCAAGGTCATCAACAGAAACCCAGGTCCTGAGAAGTATAAACAGAGGTGAACTGGGGAGGAGCAAACTGGGGGAATGTGACTTAATTACCTGAAGCTGTAATTGGACAATTTACCTCTGATATGCAAATAGACCAAACTTGTATCTGTCTGAAAGACTCGTGACTGTTGTCCATCTTGGGTGTAGCCTCTGCAAGGCTTTTGTGCTGCCCAAGGTGCCTATTCAAGGCCTTCAATAAACGCCTACCTTAGTCTCTAACTCTGTCAAGCCCCTGTTGTAAACAACCAATCCAAGGCATCAGTACCAGAACATATCAGGTGCAGAGGTGATGGGAACTGTGAAAAGAATCCAACAGACTTCTTGTAAAGTACAGAACCTCTTCAAGATAAAAGTCTCTGAGAAAAATATGAAACTTTTTTCAGTTTCTCTGAATTGATAATTCAAAAAGAAACAGCAGGCTTTGGACAAACACTAATTCTCCCCATACAAACCAAATATATTCTGCATTTGTTATAACATAACAACATAAACAATATATAGGTGATGTGAATCCTGGATGACCAAGTCACACAGCCATGACCTGCTGTTGCCACAACATGGAAAAAGCCTTTATATAGAAAACCAAGATTAAGGAAAATGAGTCACCTCAGGGAAGCCACCCACAGAACAGCTAAAGACATTTAACGCATTTGATGACTGCTGAAATAATTCCCTAAATAATTATGAAGGATAAGCTACAGAATTGTCATTCCTTTTCCAGGTAAAGTTTTTGTTTCGGAGATGCTAGGATCTGCACAATGTGTTATTTCCCAGCTGTGTAACTATTACATTCAAATGACATATTGCTGCTCCTGGGAAATATGACTTGGAGGTATTTTTATAGCTGTATGTTCAGGCTAGCAACAACTAAGCATTTGAGCCTTTGTTAGGGAACAGTGGCACAAAAAAGTGTGAATAAAACTGAGATTTCATTTATACGGGTATGGATATCAATTCCTTAATGGACATGTACACAGATTATTGTCTAAATTGTTATATACTACATGTACATGTATACACACAGAGACACAGGGAAGGATCAAGATAACTGAATGAGAAAAACCCATGAAAAAAATAACTCTGAAATCCTTGCAGAAAGCCAGTTCTTACTCAGAGATACCATTCAGTCTCAAACCTTCACTTTCCATTCTCCAGGCAACTGAGTCATAACTCCAGTTACTCGCAGTCTTGCACAGCAAGGTGAGTAGCAGATGGCCAAATTTATAAAATATGACTTTTTCATCTACCATACCCCATCTTTTCTCTTCAATATCCATCTTGCACATCCTCCATGCTCTGTGACTTTGAAGAGACACTGAAGATACCAATCTAAGTTTTAAGAATTATCCCTTCTCTATTCTACTCACAGTATTTAAAGCTAACTTGCACCAGCTAATGCAAAACTCTTTTAACCTTGCATGAATGTCAACAATGCTAGGGACTGCTTCTTGGACCATGCCCTGCACTACGTCCTTAAAATGGTTTTACCTCATTTGTGATGACAGAAACAATTCAACATCATTAATTAGCCACAAAGAGGAAGAGAGACTGAAGGTTGGGTATTTCTAGGTTCTTGGACTACTATTACCAAAAAGGGGAGAGTTGTGAAGTTGAGATGGGCTTTTGCTGTAGCACTTGTTACTGGGATCACTGCTCAAATAACTTGAAAATTGCTGCTGGTAGCTTGCCGTGAGCATTCAAGAATGACACTTCTGGGGTTTTTTCACCAGAAATAGACTTGCAGTGAAGAAAGAGATCAAAACACAAAGTGCAAGACAGAGTTTACTAGGGAAGTAGTAACAGTCCTGCTCTTCAATGGTTGGAAAATGATGGAGACAGGATCTTTAAGTATCAGAGTGCTGGTTTTTGGCAGCATTACAAGCAAAATGACAGCTGAAGGAACTTTGAAAAGTTTATATTTTTGCTACTTATACCTCATACCAGAATACACAAAGAGCCAAACCCAAACAAATGACCAGTAGGAAAGTCTTACAATACATTGTTTCTGAGCAGATGACTACAGTTTTTATGGTGTGGCAGACAAAACGCCACACTCTTAGACAAAATGCTAGATACTCAGAGAAAGTTAGTCATAAAGAGAGACAAATCATTGCTCATGTTTAAAATCCTGGCCCTTGTATATAAAATGCACACAAAATCAACTAAGTGTTACAGTATCAGTTCAACAAAGTTATCTTTTTCTTTCCAAGCAATTCTTTCCATATCCACATGGAACTGAGCTTCCAAGCTCAGTCTTACTCACAATACAACATCTGCTTTTTTACACACCTCTATACCTATAATTGGCATGCTTTCAAGTTCCTAGTCTTTTCTTGAAGTAGAGGTTAATCTTCCTTAGAAGCTTAGCTTTTATTCTTGGAAGCTTGCCTTTTACTCCTGTTTAATTTTGCTTGAGGAAATTATTTTTAATTTCACAAAAGTGTTTCATGAAACTGCTTTGGAAATCAAGTGGTGATGCTCAGAGTATATTACATTTGAACAACAGAAAACCTCCAGAAATATATTTTACAACATTTTTTTTTCTTTAATCAGGAAAAAGCTCAATTGTTTTTGCTTTTTAGGCCAGTAGTTTTCAAAATGTCAAAAAGTTTTGCTGTTCTGTCCTGATTTCGTCTGGGATACTGTTAATTACCTTCCTCGCAGCTGCTGTAATCTGTACTGGTGTGTTTTGGATTAAGAATGAGAAAAATGTTGATAACACACTGAGGTTTTTAGCTGATGCTAAGCAGTGCTTACACTAAATCAAAGTCTTTTCTGCTTCTCCCACAGCCCCACCAGCCAGTGGGTTGAGGGGCACAAGAAGATGAGAAAGGACACAGAGGAGACAGCTGACCACAACTGGCCAAAGGAACATCCCACACCATGGGATTTTTTGTTCAGTATATAAACTATGAGGAAAACTGGCTGAGGGAGACACTGCTCAGGAATTGGTTGGAAATCAGTTGGCAGGGAATAAGCAATTGCATTGTGGATCACTTGTTTCCTATATTCTAGTTCTGTTATTATTATTATCATCATCACTTCTCTTTCAGTCCTTTTAATTGTCTTTATCTCAATACAAGAATTATACTTTTTTTCCCTCCAGATTCTCTCCCCCGTCCCACCAAGGCTGTATGGTGATTAGCTCTGTGGTGTGTTAAACTGTGTTGCTTATTGCTACAGAAACACTGGAGGGATGATACAAACGTGTCTTGATAAAATCTTTCATGAGCATAAACAGATGCAGCAGTACCAGCAGCTTTTTTAGCTCTTTTCCCTACATTTAGAAAATTCTACCTTATTAATGTAATAAATGTATTAAATTCATAAATTTCAGGGGTTCATTTATTGAGCAGGAGACTGTTGCTCTGGTTTGTGAATCCCAGGCAAATTCACATTATCATTCTGAAATTAAATAACACAGGACAAGATATTAGTTTAAATTTAAGTCAGGGCTAAATTCATAAAACTTGTTCTGAAATTTTTGATTGTTAACTGGATGAAAAAGAAATTCGCACATTTTGTTTCATGCTGGTGATCCTGATTGTCAGATTTAGTGAGTGACTAGCTGTAAAGAGTATTAAAAAGGGAACACAGGAGTACTAAGCAAGGTGAAGGCTTGCTACCTGATTAAGCCTTCAAACATTGTAGAGCCATGATGTCACCAAACAGCCTGACTAGATGACCAGGCTGACTGAGAGGAAAATACAATTAATGTAAGGAAAAAATAATAATAATAAAAAATAAAGGTTTTCTCATCTGCCATAGACTAGGTAGGTCTGCTTCTGGAGTGGTGTTAATGGAATAGTAGAGAGAAGCAGACCTGAGCAATTTGGATGCTATTTGTGTAGCTGAATGGGAGACATCAAGCCTCTATAAATCAGTTCCCTGGGCATTTTGCAGATAGAACTTTCACTTCACCCTCTACTTCCACAAGGAGGAAGGCTGAGCTATTCTTTTAGTACATACTAAAAGCAGAGACACTGACATGCCAAACACGTCCAAAGGCCCTAGCTGAGGTGATTACTGCAGCTAGCCTTTCACCCTTGCCTGGGCTTAAAGAGTCTCAGTGTGTGTAAGTTTAGTTATTAAACTGATAACTTGTAAAATGGTAGCTTATAAAAATTTGTAATACACCATGGAAGATACTTTTATATATATTCACTTTCAATGGGATCTATTAAAAACATAGATCTTAGAAATCTTTTAAATCTATTTAAAATCACATAAAACCTCTTACAAACATATCACCTTTACCCCTCTAATACACAGATAGGAATACAAAGAATATAACAGCTAGGTAAAGTGATGTAGAAACAGCTGACTGGTATATTCACAGCTGGTTTCCTAACTTCTTTGTGTTGCGGGAGAAGGACAAAAAGAAAGAAAAAAAACGTTGATTATCTGATAGTGGATAGAGATGAGGTTGGAATTCACAAAGCACAAGTTCACAGATTTCTATTCTCTTTCACTGCAGGTAAAAACATTAACATGATATTGGATGTCTGAAAGATTTTTCTCTAAGAGCATACAACCTGCAAATACAATCAATATAAACACAGGTTCACCACATATTTGAACCTGAGATTTACTTTGGCTTTGGAAGATGGCCAGCCAATTTAGGAGTATACATTACAAGAATTATGAATAATCATTTTTAATGGGAAAGAGTTCATTTGTGGAGCAAATGTAATGTAGACAAGTAAAATACCAGCATCTTATTTTCCTCTTTCTATACCTGCAGGGAATACAGGGCAGCAAAATGCTGAGGGGAGGTAAGAAATGAATACAACCAAAACGGGTTGTGCTTCTGACCAACAGCCCTCTTCTCACCCCTAGAAAGCAGACGTGATCTCAAACTCCACTGGAACTAAATTACATGAGATCCATTATCCCATCTGAAACACAAAGCATATGTTAGCACTAAATAATTCCTATGAAATCTGAACTATATAATTCATCCTATATGGCCTCCTTCCCTGGGGATTTTTATTTCATTAACGAAAAACAAAACTCTTGTTTAAAAAAAATACACTGTTCAGCACATCCGCTTGAAAAATGCCTTGATCTTAAAGAAAGCAGCCTCATCAGTTTAATGACTATTTGTTGATTACTTTCCATTAAAATGGACAAAAAAATATGGCTTCGTAAGAGGCAATTTAACCTTTCAATTAAAATACACCTTCTTGTCACTCCCCCATTTTGGTATCTCTATTCCGTTCCCTTTTAGATATTTATTATTCACCTCCTTTCTGCTCTGATCTGAAAGCTTTTACCAAGGCATAGCCTGATGAAAAACAAAGCCCAGTTTCATCCCAGGTGCATGAGGGGACTGTGACAAACAGTCCCTTTGCCTCAGCTCTCTGTCTCATGGGTAATGCACGGTTATCAGAAAGGAAGATTGTCACAGCGGCTTCTAAACTGAAGAAGGGACATTAGCATCGCATTTTGTGCCTCTGTTTCTCCAGTAGACCAGTTGCCCTTAGGGAAAACACTTCCATCAGAGACAAGTAGCTCAGTACTGCTCTCTGCTGCTTGTTACAGCTTTTGCATCCACAGTTTTAAACTGTCATTGAGAAGATAAATCTGTCAGGTGCAGGGAAAAAAGCAGATGATCACTTCAAGTGCTTCATTCTATGGCTAAATTAAATTCAAACTCTCTTACCATGCACTCTTTCTCCCACCCTCACATGAGACTTGCTTTCTGAACTGTCTCTCCTTTGAATTCTAGAGAGGAAAAAACATCTATTTTTCAGAATTTGGTGCTTGATCTCATACAATATTCAAACTACCTTACATTCACCTTTTCAAAGAAGAATGCACACTATAAAGAACACACCAGGCATTATTTGTCACTTCCACACATTAGTACACTGTGGCTGACTGCAAATAAGTCAAGCTGGTTTCTTCCTAAAGTAAATGGAAATATGGGGAGGTGGTGGGAGGGTGGTAGGAGGGGAGTGGGGAAGGGGCAAGGACACAGGGACGTTTAAAACCTCCAGAAAAGAGAAGAGAATTTTTGAAAAAGTTGGAAAAGACAGCTGGCTAAAATCCTTCTTCTTAGCATGTTTTGGCTAAGACATGACCTGGGGCCACTGTAGTCTAAGAAGACACCAGAAAAGATGCATTCAGTCTTGTAGTAGGTCTGCAAATGGAACTGAACAACTTCCAGAACAGAGCAGGGATACAAGAGGAGATAACTGTAATAGCACAGAATTCTCAGTCTCATCTTATCTACTGCTCTGGGGACAGCCACAGCAGAATGGGAGAAGTTGCTCAGCTCAACTTCAAAAGTCTCAACACAAGGCATCTTGTCCAGAGTAGGGGTTAAGACAGCACATTGTATATGGCCATGAAGGGCAAAAGAATGGAAGCTAATGCCTAACCTACTAATGGAGGTCTGTGGCTTTAGCTAGCACCAGTAGAAAACTTTGATCAAATAGCTTGGCTACCACTGAAGCAGACAGTTCTGCTGTTAAGAGATTTACAGCTATTAACAGCACACAAGAGTACAATATGTTAGAAACTGTTATTGAGTGAACATTTGAGAAGGGGTTTCAAAAATGAGACATATGCACATTTAGCCTAATATGCTTTAATAGCAAGTGTCAGAAAATGTCAAGAAGGTTACTGAATACTGCAGATCATCCTCTTCCTATAGACATAACCACGCTGGAGTGTTCATATCAATGGTTTCAGAATTGCCTCAGCTGGAATGGGGAGGGAGACCTCATCATGCAGTGATTTGAACATCCTCTGCCTGATGTGCTTCCAAAGGAGTCTGACCTTGTTCGGCAGGAAACTGCAGGCAGCTAAGACATCAGAGAAATTATCAGCAGTAACAGGAGGCTAAAAACTTGGGTAGGGAGAATCATCTTGAAGCAACTAGACTTAAGAGCTCTAGTTTCAGAGGCAGCTCTTGACCTGTGTGAAATCCATGCCTGTGAAATGGGGATACCATCTTTTTATCTTTCTACTTAGGACACATAACCTCGTTAAAGTGGGAAGCACAGAAGAACATACCAGTTAACTGCAACTGGAATCACACAATGGTGCAACACTTGTCACTACATATGGCTTGTTTTCTAACATAATTCTTTGCTGAGACTTCCAGACCCCAGTAAAATGTTAAGCTCAAGGAAGATTGAACTGAGAAATGTTCCTTTCCCAAATGGCTGCACTGTGTTAAGGAAGGGAAAACCCAAAACAAGTACAACATTTTTGGCTGAGAGCCTCTGATGTTCAGGATTTAAAACTCAATTAATAACTCATAGTAAGTACTGAATTTATATCTCCATCAAGCCAGGGTCATGAAACAATTTATGGACTAGGATGGATTGGATTTTTCAGGTAGATTTTTGTTTTGCTCTGAGGCAGGCTACAGCTTAAGTGTCTGAGACCTTCCAGTTTGCTCTGGGGAGCAGGATTAGTCTCACATACTGATTTTGAATTCCATTTCCAGCTTTCTGGTTGCTGCTACATGTGAGAAATGCTTTCTGGAGGTTAATGCCTTCAGCTTAGACTATTCAATTCCTCTTAATTCAACTTTCATTGCTTCAGTGCTTAGGGGATGAAGAGGATCTTGTTATTGTTTTAATTTTGCACTAGTATCAACATATATTTCCACACTTAGAACAAAATAACAGCAAGAAAATTAAAACATGCTACAAAGGGACAGCTGTTTGGCCTTAATTTATAAACTCAATTTTGACCATCATTTTAACTGGAAATCTAAATAATATGAGACAGTCATAAAACATGGTTCTTATTATGCAGCAATAGCTAACCTTCCCAAAAACAGAGGCACCGTTCCGTATCTTATTGATGGTGCTCAGATGCTGGTGTCCTACCACCCATGTCTGAGCATGAAAAATGAATCCTTGCCTTAGAATTCACAGCACTTAAATTTGGAGGAAGTTTAGCATGACTCTGCCAAGGGTCAGGTGCTTAAATAAGTCAGATTTCTTATCAGGGCTTACATGGGAAGAAAATGTGGTAGAAAATAATTTTAAGCTATTGATTTATTTGCAGTATAACTACAACCTCTGGACAAAGCAGTTTTGTGGAATCCAGACTGGTAAAACTGGGCTGAAGGGAAGATCAGTCTGAAATAGCTTGGAGATCACCAATTGCCCCATGGAAACATTAATCTAGATGAAGCAGATATGCAGTGGCTGCACTAACAATGAAATTATTAGAGAGAGTGATTCATTTCCTCTTTTTCCTTCTTACTACCATCTGGCAGTGTGAATACAAGACCAGAAGCAAAAAATGCAGTTTTGTTCAGCCTGACAAAAGCTGGCTAACATGAGCTATTTAGAGAGAGGTGTTTCATTGCTTTACAACCATTACTCACCTAGGCTGTTTTCTAAAGGCGTGTATAAAAGAAAATGTTTGTTTACGAAGAAGTGATCCCTTTTCCATCTCAAATAAAAAGAAGGGGGAAAAGAGTTATTGCATGAGCTGAGCTACTCCACACCCAGCTGTCAGGGCTTACTGTATCAGTTCTCTGGAAGTTCACAGGGAGCCAGTGACTTTGCCATTTAAGCAGCTAGCTACAAGCATTCATTCATTCATGCATTCTTTTACAAAGAAAGGACTAGCCCTAGAGCCTTTCCTTACCAGGGAGAAAGCAGAGAATATGCTTTTCCCCTTCAGTGTTCACAAGACTGATTTCAACTAGCTACCTGCTTTCCACTGCTAAGTGGTTAAATCTTTAGCCAGTAAACCTTTAAAGTATTGCCTTCTTGAGAAAGTTTCCATTTCCTACAGTGCACACCCTAAAATAATACCCAATATGACACACACTACCAGCCTAGGGAGGAAAAATATGCTTTGCCCTTGCCTAGCTTTCTGAAGAGAGGGTGCTGCTTGCAGCAGCCCTGAAGCACTAAACCAGCAGGAGGAGCCCCAGAAATCACAAACTGTTCTTCACACCTCTGTGTAGGTGCTAGATACACAAAGGAATTCATTAATGCTAGTGGAATACATGTTATTTTCCAATTATTTCAACTGTCAGGATCCTTAGGGAGGTTTTAATAAAAGTTTCAAAGCATCTCAAATAAATGGCTAGATTTAATTTTCCACCATATCCAAAGTGCGAGGGTCCTTAAAATAGTCCTAAACTTTGCAAACAGCTACAGCTTGGTTCTAACACAAAATACTCAGGATGTTAAATGACACAGGTGTACTTATCTATTTCACCATTTACAAAGCAAAGCACTTAAAACCCAAGTAGCGAATATTAAAAGCCATAATAAATTTTACATTGCCTACATAACAAACATCCATTATTCATATATTATTCACATTTACATAAAAGGAGTGCATTTTTCATCATTACAGGATAACCTTTACTCTGACCTGTGGATTTTCTCAATGTATTTCTTGAACTAGCTTTTATTTCTAAATATTTTATATTAAGTGTAACATGGGAAATACTATCACTCATTAACTTTCTGAACTGACAATTTTAATTAGTTTTTCCAGAGGATAGCACTGAACATACAGTTTCATAAAGTGTATAACACTGTTGATTTATGGAAAAATTATGCATCTCTATTTGCATTTGGGAATGATTAAAGTATTATTAATGTGTAGATACATCTTTTAAGTTTGTATTTGGATTAGAGTTGAAGGTTAGTTATGAAAATAAACTTTTAATCCTTCAAAAACCCTGACTCTGCATTTGAGCTATAAGTCAAATGCAAAGGAATCTTAATATTCCTTCCAATCTTGCACTGGATCAGATACCTGTATGTCAGACACAAAGGCTCCTTTCTCCCAGGCAGTTGTACACGTGCTTACATTTGCTACACTAAGCAGACCCAGAGCACACAATATATGGATCAGGATTAACACTGATGCTACTAGATTAAATTTGTTTCTTAGTAAGCACAGGAATGTAAGATCAAAAGGGATCTCCCACGTCATCTTTCTTCTCACTGGCAGCAGTGAAAAATATTTGCATATTGATTACATCATGCAGAGGCTATAAAGCTGATGATGTTGTTAAGTATTCATCTATTTAATTCTCATTGCTTGTGTTGACTAAGTACTTCAACATACTAATATAATTTGGCTATTCCGCTGCTCCTAATACATATTGGATGACATGAAAAACTTGCCCACAAATCAACACTCATCTTTAATTACTTGCAATGCTTAACTGTGCTTAATTGTGCTAATGAGATAAAAAGAACCCACTAAGTTAAATATGCAAAATGTTTAGAGGATTACAGCCACAGTAATCATCCTAATTCTTGGAAGTGAACACAGATCCATACAAACCCCAATTTTAAATTCATCTGGAGTTTTGGCTAGTCAAACTCTAGATCCAGACTCTTGAGACAGCACAGGATCCCCTAACATTTACCAGCCTTATTTCAACACAGTGCTTACAGTAATAGTTCCTCTTAGTGCATTACTTTTAATAATGTGTGGTTTCCGGCAGCTTATTTCTTTTCTGGCATTTTTTTCATGTAAGTCTGTCCATACTGAAGCCATATCCCCCTTCTTTATGCTCATTTGTCTTTGCTTGCTGATAAGAATTCTGAATGTAAGACAGAGGAAGTTGAAGGGGAAATTAGGAAAAAAAATCAATTAAGGGACAGCAAAAATGCTCTGAATGAAAGGTGTAAAAAGATGCAAGTCAATACAAGAGAAACCTATCAATTTCCTTATTGTGACTGTATTAGAAAACTCTGGCTTCTGCTTGCCAAAAGCATGAAATCAGTCATTCTTTGCTTTATCATTATAGATTATGGTGACATGACTTATGTACGGTAAGAGGAGAGATCTAATTACCAACTGATGAGTCATGCTATACAATTTTAGTTGTAATCAGTCATGTTCTAAACAGAATTCAACTTACATGCTGGTAATTATCCACTGTGGATAGAAAGATGTGATGATTTATTTTTCAAACTGGCAATGCCATCTGATATATTACAAAAAAGCTACAGAAAGAAGCAACTGTCTAACAAAATATTTTCACAGCATGAAAAATACCTACATTTCTACAGGTATCACAACCCCAGAGTTCAGTCTTGAATGTTAATGGTCATCCACCATTTCCTACATGAGCCCCCAACGCCTTTTCCCAGTATGTCCTTTCACATTTTATACTGAATTTAAATTGCTATTTTATTACCCAGTCTTTCAGTCTTGCAAAATCCTTCATCTTTTCTTCAGTTTACCTTCGTCCTAACAAAACTTTGTATCCTCACCACCACTCATCACGTTTTCTGTCTACTAAGAATAGGATGACTGCCACAACATGCAATAGACGCCACACAAAATTCTGGGTTTTTTTTCTGTTGGATTTCATTCCCATCTTTAACTATTTGTTAACGATAATTTATCTTATCTATTGCCAGCCTGGTTTTCTTACAAGCCTTTGTCAAAAGTCCCTTAAAATTTAAGTAGGCTTCACCAATAAATTCATTCTTATGCATGTTTGTAGTCCCTTCAAAGGAGGCCAAGAGGCTTATAAAGCTGTACTTTAAAGCAGTCATGATGACTCTTCTCAAGTAGGTCATGTATTTTCATGTTTACATTCATCATTTATAGTTTTCACTAATCAGCCTGTGAAAATTATCAAGCTTTGAGGCCCCCTACACTGCTGTAAAGTCTGGTAATATTTTTAAGTCTTCTGGTACCAAAGAAATTTAAGCCCTCCCAGTAGTGTTACTAAATCCACTAATTCACCTTCAGTCACCTTGCATTGCAAATACCAGCTGATTCTAGTTTTCTGTTTGTTGTTATTGATCACTTGGTTTATTTTTCCCTTACCTTTTCCTATGCCTGCTTCAAACTTCATTCAATCCTCTGATGATTGTTCCCCTGAACCCCCCCTACAGAGTTCTGACGCTTGATTCAAACTTGGGCTCTATGAAGTCATCAAAGGAAAAATGTTCCAAAAAAACCAGGCCACTATTGAAATGAGCAGGCCACTATGATCACTGCAGCTGATATGGCCACCTCATTTGTTTGCTGTAAGACTTGTGCTACCTCTGATAAATACTGAGGGACATTTATCACCCAAACCTACCAGAAGATAGAGGTAGAATGGTCCCAAACACCTTGAGTCCTCCACATCATGCAGCATCTGTTTAAAGACCTTGCTTGTGAACTTAGGATCTCTGGATTTCCACCTCGGTAATGTGTTGGGTCATACACTGGAGCCCTTATCGAGCAAAGCAACTGGATTTGCCAAGGAAACTCAGCCACAAATAGAAAGAAATTTCACCTGCAAGACAGTCTGTAGGAACAGACAGGAGCCAAGAGGCTTTGTCAACCCAATCATAGCTCTGAACAGAAGCATAAACATATGCTTCAGGCACCCCCATTAGACTGAATCCTGCAAACGGGGATGTTGGTCTCCTTCAGAGCCCATAAAGAGAATATGTTTGGCTCAGTGCCTAACTTCCACATGATTATTATTAGGATAGATAGATTCTAACTTCTGTGATTCAGATTCTCCTTCATAAAACATGGGGATCAGAGTCCTGCCCTGTACCTCAGGGGGAAAAACACATTAAATATTTCAAAATGCTCCAATATAGCTCCTGGAATGGAGCTCTCAAAATTAATGCCTTACAAGGAACTCAGAGAATTCAGAGCAATTAGTTCTGTTAATTGCGGTATTTTGTAATTTTGTGAACATTTCAGGAAGTTTCTCGTTCAGCTCTGTTGAAGACAATTTTAAGTTATCTAAGCCAGATTAGACAAGGACCCTGCTCTCAAATCTAGACTAAAAATTCTATGAAAATTATAGTGTTTGGGTATTTCAGCATTTTATACCAATTTTACACTAGATGCTCATAAAGAGAATGTGTGCAATGAAAAGAAATGTAATGACAATTTTTTCAATATTGGAGAAGTTTAAATTTTAGTTGGAGACTCAGGCTGATTTTTTTTTTATCATATAAATTTGATCTTCTATAATATATATACAGTTATTACAGAGTTTATAAAATAGGTATTATTATTTACTTAATGGCCCATAACAACTTCCACAGAGAATTTATATTTCACAGATCATTGACTTGATAGATTGTGACAGCTCTTCTGAAGATGTTCTGGTCTACTGGGTCATTACAGATAGCATGAACAGACAGTAAATCTGTGTCCTAAATATCCCAGTAACATTTTGCTCAAACCACTTAAGTGAATGGGATCAAATCTGTTCAAAACATTTATTTTCTTTTTAAAAGACAAAGCAGCATGAGGCACATTACAGGCTATTTGCTAGCAAGTGCTTGAAAAAGACATGTTGCAAATTGTGCAAATGTGTTTTTTATGTATGCACCGCTGAAACAAGCAGACGAGTCACAGAAGATAGAGGAGGAAATAGGCCTGTCTCAGAACTTACATTGCAAACCCTCATGCCCCAAAAATATCCCCTTGTTGACTTCATACACAGTAGTGAGTAACCTCTCTGGATTTTGATTATTACAAGATATCTAGTCCCAGCCCTGAAGAATACACGTAATCTTCCGCCCATGAATTGCCCACTGCTCACAAAGAAATTGTTTGCACAGGCACCTACTTCTTCTTGCATGATTTCAGACTAGTTTTGGGAGGCAGAGAAATCTTGCAGCAAATGAGAAGGAAAACATTGAGCAGAATGGCTATAGTAATCTGTAATCATGAATATGAGTCTAGATAAAGTGCAAAATATGAAGTTCTCTTAGACTTTTTATTTTAAAGATGAAGATTAATGCCCTGTTAGGATCCAGAATTTGGCTGAAAAAAAGCCTTTTTTTTTTCCCTTTTGAACATCACAATAAAATAAATATTCCAGCTGCTATCCTGCCTTGTCAAAAGTGGACAATCTAAACTAGAAGCTGTTTGCTAAAGTGAGACATAATGAAAACAGTGAGATCTTGAATTCTAATGCCAAGAATGGCACCCCTCAACCACTGATTTAAATTCCAAATCCTGAGTTAATACTTACCGATCAGATCCACAGCAACAACTCATAAAAGAAGCACGCAAACAAAGCACCAGATAGAAAGACATGGGGGAGGAAGTATATTGAAAAAACGGTCAGTTAACAGTAGCAGGTGAAAAGGCAACATTTTGACTTGAGTAGGCTTAAACTCAGGAGAGCAGAGATTTAGCACTTGGCCTAGGGCTGCTACTGATTTCCTCAGAACAGCTTTCCAGCAGACACTCCTGAAGAGCAAATCAGTATAAAGGCATCTAACCAACCTCTTCCTACCAAAGTTTAAAAAGAGGGTGATTCTAAAACAGCTGCTGCTTGGGAGTAGAGAAAGGCTAAGGGAACAGAAACACTATTAATAACAAAAAGGGCAACAGAGAGGTGTGGAAATTGTAGGCTGATATATACTGAACAGCATAGAAATATAAAGGTCAACTCTTTAGCAGTAGAGGAAAGCATCTCCTCTGTCAAAAAATACTTGATGTGTATTGCCGTGTCTCATAATGAAGCCCTATCATGGAACAAACACACACAAAAAAAAAGTTTCAGTATTTTTTTGTTTATATTGGCAAGTTACCAGCTAACTTAAAATTAGTTCAGATTAAATTAACCAGCAAACATCTGATGAAACAGGCTGATGTACCCGTGATTCACATCTGGACATTTGGCAGCAGAGTCCATCTGGCAAGCAACCATACTTTTATACAAAACATGGTGCTGTGACCAGCACTCTTCCTTCCCTAGCTGCATTTTAAAAAGCAGAGCTGACCACCAGTCATCTGCTGGCAGTGCAGCAGCTTGCATGCAGAGACCTAAGCAGGCAGAGGTGTTTCCTGGTACCCCAAGAGAGGCAGTGGCATCTTGAGAAATTTAAGGCTTCTTTCCTACCTTTTTTCCCCACAATTTCTCACTGTTAAACCCTCAGAGAGCTGCATGTTGTGTGGGCTGACATTAGCTACCTTTGCTCTTGGCCTTCTGGCTGGCACAAGGTCCATCTTCAACTGCTGGCTTTCTGCAGAGTTCCCATTCTGGGATAAGGCATTCCACATTGAGGCACCACAGCACTCAGCTTTTGGAAGAGGAAAAGGGTGTACCAATTTCAAACCCTGCATTTGAATTTACTGCTGAGAGGCTGGTGAAGTTTTGTGCAGAATACTTCTATTTTGTACCGAACAAGCATCATGCTTCTACTAATCAGTAACAGGGCTCACTAAGCCCTATCTCATGCATGGAAAACAGTATTAACCAGTTCTTAGTCTCCTCCATCTTTGGTATTATTGACCATACACTTTGAAACCATGTCACATTTTATTTGGGACAATGTATTTACAGACAAGATCTAGGTAAGGAGGTAGAAAAACCAGATTAAACATGATCTGGTACAATTACCAACTTAAAAATACCAGATTTTAGCCTTTCTTCTCTTTGAAAATGATGAAATAATGCACCAAGCTTTCATATCGGAAGTGGAGAGAGGCAGAGTGAAAAGGTCTTTTTGCATTATTTTAGACAGGATAACAGATAACAGCCTGAGGTGTTAGAATGGCTGATTGGCTAATTTTCTCCATACTTCACCAAAATCCCACTTGCATTGTCTTTTACACTTTTGGCTGAGATCCATGATTACTGCTTATCTTCCTGGGCAACTGAGCTGATTTTTGCACTGCCTGGTCTGTCAGTGCTCATTCGGAGCAGCACATGGGATTTGGCAAAAATAACCTGAGAAGCTCCATCACAGCCACTTGGGACAGTACGATAACAGGAAGATGATTCATTCACAGAAATTGATTTATGCAACAGGTTTTGTCCTTGTTTTTAATCTAAGAATGCTTCATGGCTGGATTTTGTGTTTCTGAAATGTGATTATTATCAAAATTTATTGTGTATAAAAGGAGCTGCATATTTTGTAGGTTGGTAACTATTGGCCATCATGATTATCTTGAAAGAGTTCCCTTCCGTAATTGTAATTGCTGATAAATGCTGTGGATTGAACACCTGAAATCTAATAAATACCAAAAGGTAAAAGTCTTCCAGTGGCTCTGCATAGGTGAATGCGATGTTAGGCAACAGGCAGATCTACAGAAATCCAGAAGTAAGTCCCAATAAGGGCAATGCTATCCTTTAATAAATTCTGGGCTCTCTGCTGGAGGATTAACGCAAAGATCCAATCCATCAACATATGTTGTGGGTTTTTTTCTATTTGTAACCAGAAAAATAAAATTAAATTTTACTATCACATCTATAAATAAAAGCCTGAATGTGCTGCATCACATCTGTGACACAGACATTTTTTTATTGTGAAGGGTGATCTATCCAGATTCTGGTCTGATGTTACTGTGGTTAATCTGCAGCTGGGATTTCCCCACAATCTCAGTGGTGGAGCACATTTCCATACACTCTCTTGGTTACTTTTCTAGGGCCAGTTTTCAAACCTAATGTTTTTGGAGCAACAAAGAACAAAGTTTTGGACACATTATCAAGATGTATTCCACCTATGTCAGTCCTTCCCTCACCTGGGATCAGTGAGTGCATCCCTCTCCTGTGCCTGCTGCCTTCCACGTTTCTATGGAAGGCCCATCCCTGCTGTAACAGTGGCACTAGCAGGCCAGACACGAGGAGGACAGCAGGATGACTGTCATTTCCTCTGTTTTCTGTAGCACTTTCTAATGTTATTACTGGATTAACAGCTTTCCCCAGGCACCACACATCTGCTGGAACAGTTATTTTTAAGTACCTCTGAAAACATCTCCCCTTTCTTCCTAAATTAACTATAGGAAAAACAAAAGAGTAGTTTTACAGCCCCACAACCAATAATAAGCCTAGAAACTACTGAAGAACATTCTTTTTAATTTAACTTAATTAAGCTTGTCTCTGTCAAGATTCTGATACCCATTTTTGACTTTTTCCTTCCCCGGCAAAAACCTGTTACAGCATTTATATGACAGGAAGATAAATATTTGTTAGGCATGTAGTTAAGTCATTACTTCAGCCTTCCCTAAAATTTAAGTGTTGATCTTTTTTCCTGCAAGTTTTGATCTAGGATTGTTTTGAACAAACATCTGTTCCCTCCGCATGAGAAAAAATTACTTACTGTTTGATTAACAAATACAATTTCACAGTTGTCCATATAGGTAAATGCTGTGCTCACTGCCTGAACACGTGCAACTTCTAAAAGTTTGTCAGACTGAAGAAAATAAACTTCATATCCAAAAAATACCCTTGCTTTTTTCTTGCTCTGTGTTAATATTTTGTAGAAGGAAGATTTCAGATGAGCATCACCATCTACTTAGCAATTATATATTATTTTTGTGAATGTCTAACTTTTTTCATTCACCCTAAACATTTCATCTTTGCACATATTTTACACTGTACAACTGTGGAAAACAAAGAAAAAAAAGAATGGACTAGGAGATGATAGGATTAAAAAAGAAAAAAATGTGTAGGACTACATGGTACAGGTTATAGCTATCAAAAGCTTTCCTTTTTTAAATCTGCTTCTAAAGAGTGTAGATGCACATGGATTGTTTTTATAGCTGTTGTGTTGCCAGAAAAGCACCTAGAGGAGGAAAGCTCTGTGACAGAGATGGAATGCCATGCAAAGAGATGCTGGAGAAGCACTGGCACAAAAGAGAGCACTGCATATGAAAACAAATGGTCCTGCTATGCATGTGTAGAAGAATTGTCTTCTGGCTCAGGCACTAGGCTGGGATCAGAACTTCTTGGTTGTATTTCCAGTTGTGCATTAGTCCTTGTCTGACCTTGAGCTAGAGAGTCTGTCAGTTCAATACAGCCTTTTTATCAGGGAGGGATAGTGCAACACCATTTCATTTCTTTTGACTGCAGGCTTTCTGAGGTAGGAGCCATCTCCTACTGTGTGGTTGTACAATGGCTTTAGTGCAGTTGGGCTTCTCATCTGGGGTTCTTAAGCTCTAGTAATGAGGATAAAGCTGATTTAGGAGATAAGGGTTTTTTATTGCAGCTGTCAGTTGCGCTTGACTAGTCAGATCAGTCTTTGAGGTTTTGCTTATCTGTTAATTTAATGCAGTATGCTTAGAAATCTCAGAAATAGATACCTGAAATAACCTACCCAAAAGCTTTCTGTAGCCAGGTGGGCGTTGTTCCCTGGGAAAAGTGACCAAGTGATAGAACAAGAAGAAATTGCCTCAAGTTGTGCTGGGGGTGATCTATACCATATACCAGAAAATATTACGTCATCAAAAGGATTGTCAAGAATTGGAACAGGCTGCCCAGGAAAGTGGTTGAGTCGGCATCACTAGAGATATTTAAAAGAGGCATTAGGTATGGCACTTATGCACACAGTTTAGTAGTGGACTTAGCAATATAAGGTTAATGGCTGGACTCAAGAGTCCAAGATACTTTGATGTTGCTTGTATAGTTTTTAACCTTTGGAGAGTTAAATAAAAATCTAGTTTGAAAAAAAAAATCCAGTAAAATCACCAAATGAGACAACTATATCAGACAAAGAGAATTAAGTCAACTGTTCATAAATTCAGGTTGAAGTTATCACTACCGAAATGACAAATTTCTTTTGGGATCCTCTATTATTGGAAATGTTTTAAGCTTTATCCTTTTAGCTTTTTAGGCTGTTACTTATCTTGGCTTTGGGAGCCACACAATTAATTGCAAAGGTTTGAACCTGTATCTTACATCTCCCAGGAGTGTGCCCACAACCATTATTCTGAGGTGATTTTCTCCTATTTGCTACTTTTGCTTTCCCAGCTTGTGTAAAATGTTCAAAAAGTCATTAAGAGTCACCAGGTAGTGAGAACAACTTTGAGTCTAAAGGATGGGACATGCACCAGTAAGGATATACAGATCTGGAAGCCTGTGGAAAGATAAGGCATTCACCTGAAATTTGAGAACCTTGGATTCTGACTCCTTGTGAAATTACCAACAATAACAACAAAAGAAAGCAAGAACATCAGCACTCTTTTTCAAAGGGCTTCCAGTTTTGCATTTCTCATTAAAAAAAAAAAAAGGAAAAACTAAAACCAAGATATTGCTAGTGGAAGCAGTAGCACCATGAACAGTAAAATCTTTAAAGTGAAAAACAAAGAACAGCTGTGGTAATTTGGCCTGTTCAGCCTGAAGAATAGGCTGAGGAGTGGCTTCATTCAGGTCTGCATCTGCCTTAAGGAGGGCAGCAGTGGGGGAAGTTCTGATCTTCCCTCTCTGGTGACCAGCAGAGCACACAAGGAAAGGGGATGAAGATGCATCAGAGGATTCACCTTCACTGAGAGAGCACATTTAGTCACTGGAATGGCCTCCCAGGCAAGAAGCCATGGCACCAAGCCTGTCAGAGTTCAAGGAGTGCCTGGATGATGATCTTACTCATATGGTTTAGTTTTACCTAGTTCTGCGAGGAACTGGGAGTTGTACTTGGTGATCCTAATGGGTCCCTCCCAACTCAAGATATTCTGTGATTCTATGATGCTATCTATGATCTACAGTTTCTTTAAAGTTACATATAATCCAATCGTTCACTACTTCATGCTACACAATTATGTCTTTTAATTACATTCAACTTATTAATAAGAAGAGTGAAATTACTTCCAGGTCCATGTGGTAAGTGGGCCATTTGTCTTAGCAAACAAACTATTAGATAAGATAGAAGGATCAATGTTTCAATTCTTCGCAATATTGATACAAAAACAAGATTAAACCTTTTGGACAAAGCTATTTTGGTTTTAGAAATTTTTATTGAGCAGAAACACTCTGTAAAGATGAGAGAACAGAGAAATATCTGACTGTGATCTGGAATTAAAGGACATTACAGAAAACACTCTATTATCAATCTTTCCACATGAAGATTTCCACAGAACAGAACATAAAAACAGATAAGTAACTCCCAACAATACATCAAAAAATGTTATCTAAGTCGCTTTAAAGGGCTTTGGTAGTTTTTTCAAATTCTGTAGCTGTTAATGATACATGAGGAGCGGCAGAGGGAAATGCAAGAAAAGAGGAAGACCAAATGGTTATTGCAAAGTAAATAAAGCTTTATGCAATACAGAGTCAGAAGAAAACAGGAAAATGTTAATTTTTTTCAAAGGTCCTATGAAGCATCTAATTGTGTTACTCTCATTTAATTTCTCAGGGGGAATGAAAAAAGCATGTTGAAATGTTAGAAATAAACAGAAAAACCTAACTTTAAAATAGTATCATAGATTGCCTTTTACAGTTCAATTCCTAGGACACAATCTTATTTCCATGAACAGGATATTAGGCAGAAACAATTGCATAAAATATCTAGCTCTTGGTCAACATTCTAAGAGTACAATGAAGACTGACATGGACAGCAGTTTTTACTTCAATCAAAATTAGCAGTAAGAGAACTGGCTTAAGGCTATCTGGCCATGAAAAAAGGAACAGTCTACCTTTCTCATCAACTATAGTGAGTAAAATATCTTCTGGAGAGACTAAGAACAAGTAGTAAATTGCAACATGGAAACACTGGTCTAACAAACGGATTTGACAACATTACAGTGTGACCCATGAATTAAACTTATGCCTCATCTTTTAAGTTATATTCATGTAGGCTGAAGAGACTATAACATACAGACTGCTAGGAGGACCAGATGCTTTCTTCTGTTAGTCTGCACAAAAAAAAAATAAAATTAGTTTAGTTTATTTGAACTACATGTGTGTAGTTTCTTTTTTTCTTAGGACAACATTCCTCAATTATCAGGAAGGATGAAAGAACTATCAATATGAGAAGCTGTCAGCTGGATGAAACTAAGAAGAAACCTATTTATCAAAACCAGACTTTTAAAGACAACTTCAAGTACGGTTACAAATCTCAAGAGAGTTTCATAAATGAACTGTCTTATCCCCAAGTACTGTGACTAAAGCTGACTGCAGTTCTGAAATATAAAGAAGTGGAACTTGACGCTTTCCAATGAAAATACCACAGCACAGCTCATACTTCTTGGGTTCTAAACTACTTTTTCATTGACATGCTTTGGCTGAGAATTAGTAATATTTCAACTGATTATAGTGCTTATTCTTTTATTTTTCTAAAATATACAAGGAATATTTACTAGTGTTTAGAAAAGCTTCTGCACAGATCTAAAGAAAAATCACTGAATATTTCACTACTTTAGCTTGCCTCTTTTATTTTTAACCTGTCACTGTATTGCGAATATAAAAATTCAATACTCACGTGATAAATTTTACTTTAAAATATTTCTATTACTTTCAGTAAGACTGGTAACAATTTGTTTTTCCAGTACCAGATATTCATCAGGTACTTTGTTTAGATAGACACATACATCAAATAACTGTTATATTAAAGAACTAAGTCATCTGTTAGTGGCTGACAACACAACAAAACCATAATCTCATAATAAAAAAAATACTGCAAAAAAAATGACAGATCCGAATCTGTAATGCAAACACAGGGTACAGACAAAACTGCTCCAGAATAAAACAGAAACAAGTTCACTAAAATCACACTCCTTGCTTGAACGTGATAACAGCAAATCCCTGGCTTGAAATGTAGGTCTGTCCCTAAACATGAGCTAGCAGAGGCCTGGAGATCCTCAGCATGCCTCTGGAAAGATAGATGACACAAACTGGAACATTTCTTTGCCTTAGCAATTCCCAGACTCCTGTACACAGCAGATAACTTTCCCATTTTGAAGGAAATAATTTTCCACTGATTAAAATTAAACAGAAAAATATGAACAAAATTTCACAAAAGAATATTTTTTGATTCTAAATAATTTTTCCATAAAATGCTGAAAAATCTCCAAACTCTCAAATAATTTTCATAGAAAGTAAAAAGAGAACATTGTGACACCCTGAAAACACAGTCTTATGGATAATAATGATTCAAACAGTGCCAAAGGAATATTTCCAAGTAAGCAGGATACCACCTTCCCTTTCAGCAGTAATACCATGATAGATAACGCTTTTCAGGAAGAAACTGTAATTAACCAGCTCTACTTCTTCGTAAAGCAATAAAAAAGGGTTCACAAAAAATACCAAAGAAACTCCAGGCAAATTCACTAAAAGGCAGAGAATTCCTCACACATTAAAATGTGTGCATTAGCATTCATGCAGGGGCTCTCATCTGAAGATTTGAAGAAGAACCTTTCAACACCTAAAGTGCAGGGAATATATTTTTGCCTAACTGAACTTATTAGAAACAAACTCTTCATGATCTCTTTGTACCAAATTTAAATTTTTAAAAAGGGCTAACGCAAACAGACCACACCTTAAAAAAAATAAATAAAAAAAAAGACAAAACACACCAGCAAACAAATCCTCAACTCAACTACAAAACAATTTCCATATGTCCTGCAGAAAATGCTACAACAACAGTGCCCATTCCTGGACAGTTCTGTCCAAGGACAACAAGGAATACAGTACACCAAGGATCCCAAAACACTCATTCAGTGAATGTACAGATGTGGCTGTACACATGTGTGCATTTGGGTGTCATCTGGCCCACAGCTGGCAAGCCTTCTGCTTGGTCTCTCTTTCCACTTGTGCCAAAATACACATCAGTCCATAGAGACAAATTCACAAATATTAAATGTGGAACCATTAGAGTGTTGTGGTCACACACAACCATAAGTTACATAGGCTGCAGAGGAGACAGACACAATACACTTTGGAAAAACTAAACTTTCCTCAGGCAGCTTCTCTCACAGCTTTCTGTTTCCTTCCACAAGGAGCACTATTCAGCCTTTTCCCCTGAGCAACACCACACAGCCTTCAGAGGATTAAATTTTGTTTCTGTTGCTATTCCCCAGGCCCTGAGGCCACAACACTCAGCCTTCTTGTTCCCTATTTCTTCTGCACAACTGGCTAACTGCACTCTGTTCCTCACCCAGTCGCCTGATCCTATTTGTCCCTCATATAACATCTTACCTCTTCCATCCTTCTCCCATCTACTTGTCCCTTCCTCCTCACAGCACAGCCAACAGACTCCAACTAACTCAGCTGACCCTCTCCTTTGTAGGGCTTGTCCTTTATTGGGTACAGCTGTGGCTTCTCAAGAGAAAAACCACTTCCACTGCTCTCTAATCAGCACAGCCACCCACATCAGAGCCTGGCTAAAATGCCAACAGCACTTCCTTGAAACACCTGGGATTACTGGAGATCATTGAAACCCAGACCTCCATGCAGCTTGTCCAGCTTTTTCCACCCCTGAAGAGAGTTAATTTTTAGGAGGTACTGTGTAGTCCCAAAGTATCAGAGATTCACAAAAATAACGTAGTTGTTAATTATATGTGATGATCATCTGAAATCTTCCTTCTGCAAAACATTAAAACAGCAAAACAAAACAAGGGTGTTGTTTACATTCCTCTTTTACAAACCCAAATTCTGTTTAGGATTTCTGCTCTCATGATCCAAGAAAAATAACTATGAACATAACATGTTTTGAGTTAGCATTTGCAGAAAGCAAAGGAGAGAGCTGAAATCCACATTGAACAATAATCCAAAGAAAAAATAATAAAAGCTACAATGGAAAGAAAAGTAATTTGAAGACTCAAACATTTTAATATGTCCTTTGTAACATACTTCCCATACAAGCAAGTGACACTGTCAAGCAACATGGAACTGCTCAGTGATGTTTTATTCACCATCCACAGGTCTGACAGAATGTTTATTTACTGACTATTTTCTCTAATTAAATACTACTTTGAAAAAAAATTGGCAGCTCTTGGCAAAATACGCTCTTTTTGGTGGAAACCTCTCTATTTTTCTAACAATGACCGGAAGGTTCTGCAAGTCCTAAGCAAATTTTGTAGTAAAATTAAACAAAATGAACAGCAAAAACAGCCCCCAAGTCCCAACCCCAATGCCAAACAAGAAGAGAAGGAGCCCAGACTTGAGTGCACACTGAGCCCTTGGGCACTCTTAGGCACTTTCCTCTCTCCCTCTAGTGAACAAATATGGAAGCCTCATTCTTTAGCCCCTACGGAACTGTGCTGCTGTCTAGCCAACATCAAACTATCTATGGTGAGCTGTAGTGCTCTATTTTTGGAAGGCGCCAACACTCAAATCTATTTAATCTGAAATTATGCAAATGAAGAAATGTGCATGGGTCAATCACTAAAATTGTAATTAAAAAAAGGAAGCAAAGAAGGCATTAGTTTGCTGTTATTTAGTGGCTATACAGCTGGTTAATCCTTTCAAGCTCACATATAGTAATTTCTCAATGCTATCTAATGCACGTTTTCTCTTTTACAAAACCCTAAAACACATGAAATGGACAAATTTTGTAGGACCTGGTTCAAAGTTTTAAGGTTTCCTACTGGTTAGGAAGAACCCCACTGTCAGGATGCAGCAACATATTGCACTTCGCCTTTTAAAACAAAAGCAGACACAACAAGAATAATTAAAGTAACTTTCACAAGAAGAATATTGTTAAAATGTTTGATTAGCATTTATACTGAACTACTAAATTTCTCAGAGTGAAAATTCATATCTAGCATGCCAAGAAAAAGATAGGAAAAGCAGTGAGAGAAAAATCTTCTACAATACCTCCTCACCCGCAAGCCTGGAGAAGTATCTTCTGTGAGAATAAAAGAGAACAAATACTCAGTGAATAGTTCTGGATGCTAAAGAGAGTAGCCCCCAAACTCTTTGCAGAAAATACCAGTGATGTTCAAATTAGAGCCATTTAGATCCCTTTTTTCTTTTTTTCTTTTGTATGTGGCACACTAGGAACTGAATGGAGAGCACGTCTCTCACATAAGTTACAAACAGCCATCACTAGTGACATTTTGTTCCCTCCCAACAGTTCTAGTTTCTAAACATGAGCCTCTGATGAAAGGCTGGCCTCCAGCAGCAATGCTCCAAGCCATGTTGTTCCTTCACAGCCTTCAATTTATATTCAAGTCACGAACATGACACTTCTTTTGTTAGCTTTTGATTGTCATCTTCTGTTTTCGGCATTAATCCCCGTAACAAAAATTGTCATTGTGATAGGTGCTGTGGAAATCAGTAAGATTAATAAGTAGTTGGTATAATATCTAAATACTCTCCCCTATCAAGATGAGTATGTTGCTGAAATTGTGCTATGTGGAACAGCTGACAGTAGAAATAGTTATAATAGATCACTTTGACAACTTTAGATTTACATAATGGATTCATCCACTTTGCAGATTGGGTTTGTGCACATTCTCTCAGCATGCAAAACATGCCTATTACCTTTAAAACATTTGCTTTGAATGGTATATGCTGCTATATAAAATATACTTTTTTGCAGTCTATAGACTTAAATAGGTATTTTAAGAGACATGTATTAGTATGTTTATAAGTTATGTGCAAACAAAATAAATTTATGTACCTGCACTAGAGTTCAAGTTGATGCACCTCTTTAGTGATTTTATCATGTTTTCATTTAATTCACACAAACTGATTTTTTTTTTCTTTTAAATTCCTTTATCCCTTTTTCAGATTTAGAATACATAATTAGTAGCAAATAAAGACACTCTAGAAACTGTGCCTGGAAAACTTACACCTTTTCCAGTCTGCTCACAACACATCACAAAGATATTAATTACCAAAAAACAATCAAGGATTAGTTCATTGCAGTTCCAGTCTAATTCCACAGATACAAAGATCAGAAGCAGCAGAAGAGGCTGAAAAGGACCCTGTATCCAATAAAAGATAATCCCCTCCACAAACAGGGGCATTTTGGAGGAGGCCACGCTGCCTTCTGAGGTCTCCTTACCTGGGAGGACGTTTAGAGCAGCCCCGCAGTGGCCTGGGCTGGGCACATTCTGCTCAGTGATCAGACCAACAGAGGCATTCAATACCACTAAAATTCTGGGTATGTGAGGTGTGTAACACTGGGATGAGGCCTGCACATCTTCCCAGCAGGACACACAGCTCTGAAGAAACACAATTTCAGTAGTATGGGAGTCTTAAAAGAGTATTTTTGCCTTGCCATCACACAAATTGGATTCCAGCACAGGGACAGCCTGACTGAGGTACTCCTAATCCCCAAACCAGTGGTCTTCAGTCTTGCAGGATGGGCAGCTCTGGAACAAGCCCACTGGGCAAATTCTTCCATTTTTAGATTTGAGCATACAGCTCCAAAAGAGTTCAGTGAGCCTTTGGACCATCTCTAACATTCTCCTACAAATGTCTCAGCTGATGCATTTTTGTCAGATTTGCTGTGGTTACAGAACATAGGGAATATAGCTTTCTGTACACTCTGGAAACCTGAGCATCATCCTTTGAAAAAATAATCTGAATTTTTAGTCCATGAGAAGTTCCAAAGGTGAAATTTACAGTGAACTTCAAATCCTTCTTTTTGGCTACATTTATTACACATGAATATCACAGAAGAATTAACTTTACTTCTACTATTATCTTAGACATCTATTTCTGAAAAGACAAATGTTATTTTTTACTTGGAAATTATATAAGTACCTCACTTTACGTTTTTTCCCATCAGTACTTCAAAAAGGTGGAAAGTGCTAACATTTTACTTCCCAGATTAATAAGTTACTCAAGGCAAAATAGGCAGGCTGCCACAAAGAAACTAACTGAAAACAGGCAGTTTTGAAGTCAAATTGTATAGATCGAGATATTTAAACTCTGTCACATCACCTTAAATATTATACTGAATTATGAGCATGAGATCATGTATGGGCTGTTATTGCTTTGCATGGTTTGAAGAATGTGAATAATTTCAAATTAACAGATGTGCTTTAAGATAATTAGAGCCTCAGATAACCCTCAGTTTAAATGTACTAACACTCTTTCTTTTGCACAGTGGAATATATTGCCATTATTGGACTAAAACACAAGCAATGTCTGCCAGGAATAAGTATAGTTAATGGCTCTAAACAGTTGCTGTAATTTATATGATTTTATGAAGTGAGTTTTAAAATAAAATAAAACCGGCAATTATCCATTTTGTTGTTCACTTATATATTTTAAAAAACAATGTACAACACAATAAATGTTAGACATCAATGTAAATGTTACTGTTCCATTAACACAAATTTTTCCTCCTTATCCTGTGGCTCCTTAGGCTTCTGCTGCACCCTCACAGAAATACTTATATATGGAAATATATACATGCATTGTTAGTCAAGGATTAATGGCAAGTTCACATTTTTCTTACCCAATTATTGGATGTAATAATACTTTTTCAGTATCCAGGCAGCGCTACATTTGAAGTGATCTTGATTTTCCTTGATTCTGCTTTGTTGTAATTCATGAAATAAATGCTTATTAATTACCATTTCAGGGTGATTCTACAGAACTGCATGGCTGTATAAGAGTAAATAACCATTTACATTAAAAAAAAAATTAAAAATGCAAATGCACAAGAAATTTGGCGGCACATTCTCTGACCTCTCAAAAGTCCTAGGGGAATGGGCTGTGCTGTTGAATACCAACTACCAGTGAGGCCTTTCTATGTTCATCCTGCAATTTCTTATAACTGGGATGCACATTTTTCATGCCTAATGCTCTCAGGTAATTCAGAATTCTCCAAACACCTTACTGTTGGCATATTTCCCCCATAGGAAGGGGGAATGTTTGACTGCTGGTGTTTTGTCTTCCCAAGTCACCATTACCCATGATGGAGCCCAGCATTCCTGGGGAAGGCTGAGCACCTTTCTGCCCGTAGGAAATGGTGAGTGAATTCCTTGTTTTGTTTTTGCTTTGCCTAATGAAGTGTCTTTTTCTCAAGCCATGAGTTTTCTCACCTTTACTATCCCAATTTTCTCCCCTATCCTGCTGGCTGGGGAGAGAGCAACTGCGTGGGGCTTGGCTGCTGGCTGGGATTAAATCACAACACCTAAAAGTGTGATTTTTTGAATTGGTGGGAAGAGTAACTACAGCAACTAACAAGACATAAGCCTTCAGAAGGTAAAAGAGTGCTGGCTGCTCCTCCGCTGTGTTAAAATTTCAAATCACTTCAAAGAGTAAGAACAAAACAGGAAAAGAAAAGATGTGTGGGGAGAATCAAGGAATGAGCTGCAAAGTAATCAAACCACTTAAGTGAGAAGTAAGTGATGAGGATGCTTTAGGAAAGTGACATTTCTGAATCCCATCTTCCATCTAGACCTTACACTTTTATATCCAGTTTACTGCTCACAGCAAGCTGTCTCAGCTCCTGGGCTTTCCCTTTGTCTCTGCTATGATTAATACGACAGAAATTTCTTCTAGCTGTTCCTATTCTCTGCTGTGCTGTCTCTCTCATGCACTTGCTGTTTCTCTTTCTGCCTCTCATTATTTGCTCAGGCTTTCAAGCCCTCTGTGACAGCATTCACAGAACAAAAGGTTGCCATTACATTTATCCCTATTTATCCTCCTTTGATGTTGAATGGAATTTTGTTCTGCTGGCATGAAGAAAACTACATTTGTCATCATCTTCATCATCTCTATTTTACTTAAAAAACCTTGAACACAACAGTAATTTATTTCCTAAATATATCAAAATCCTTTACAACCAAAAAGTTTTCACAAACCCTTCCTCTGCTATTTCTCTAGTGCATAAAATGAGGTAAATGCAGGTATGTTTGTAACCAGAATGCATATAGGCATTTTTCTCTTGTACTTTGAGAGCCTCCTGGAAGGTACAGAGTGGTCAATTAGCCAGCTATGCATAGAAGTAAGGAAGAAGAGGAGTAATAAAGCTAAATTATCATCATGATTTGTTCCTTTTCTTACTTTTCACAGAAATTCTAAAAAAAAAAAAAAGTCTCAGGTAGGAATCAATGTCATTTAAAGAAAAATTGCCCTATTTAAAGTAGCAGAAGTCTGCAGAGGGATCAGGTTACACATCACTTTTGCCAATCTGCTGCCTACCAACTCCAGCTTCCAGAACCATTAACCATGTACTGGTTTTGGCTGGGATACCCTTGATTTTCCTCACAGTGGCTGGTATAAGGTTAAGGTTTGGATTTCTGCTGAACACAGTGATGATAATATAGAGGTGCTATTTTATTGCTGAGCAGGGCTTGCACAGAGCCAATGTCTTTTCTGCTTTTCATACAGCTGCGATGGAAAGGAGGCTGGGAAGTTGTGAGGAGACACAGCCAGATCAAAGGGTGACCCCAACAGACCAAAGCGAGGTTCCATTCCCGCATGCTCAGACTATAAAGCGGATGGAAGAAAGAGGAAGGGGGGATATGTTTGGAATGATGCTGTCTTTCCAAGTCCCTGCTTTGTGAGATGGAGCCTTGCTGTCCTGGAGATGCCTGCAGTGGGAAGCAGTGAATTCCTTATTCTGTTATGCTTGTGTGCACAGCTTTTGCTTTCTCTATCAAACTGTCTTTATCTCAACCCACAGGTTTTCTGGTTTTCACTCGTGCAATTCTCCCCCCCCAATCCCTGGTAGGGGAGTGAGCAAGAGGCTGTGGAGCTTGGATGCTGACTGGGGTTGAACCACTAGAAACATCATTGTATTTTATGTGGTTGGTGGCAAGGTCGCTGCAGATTGGTGCTAAATGAGAAACATGTGTTGCAAAGATATTGCTAATGCAACAGAACTGTATTGTTCATAACTTTCCATGGCACTGATTCAGTGGCAAGAAACTGAAATCAAGTGCAGCATTGATTTCTGTGAAATCAGAAAGCCACTGTACCTCAGAATGTTCCATTCTAATCAAAACCATCTGTACTATACAGTACAGCTATCTGAATGCATCCTCATAGTGTGCATTCAGATGTGACAAAATGGTGGTTAGTTATGACTTGACATGCCTCTGGAACAATAGATGGTGTTTACCACATCTTACAGAAAAATATATTGGGACCAAGTTAAACAGTTGCCTGAAATTGTGACTGGTAGGAATCCCAGACTCTAAGTGGCTTATTACATTCACTGTCACACACACACACACAGGGTGAGAAGAAGGGCAGGTGCCACCCAGCTCACAGGGAAACTATGCAAAGGCAACATTAAAACTTCTGTTAAAAAAGTGAGAAGAGGGAAGACTCTTTACTCCCCGTGGCAGCCCTCATACTGGGACTGGAGCAATTTTCCAAATTAACTACCAAATCCAACTGAAGCACCAGGGGTTCAGAAGAAAGCCATCAAAAGCTGTCACGAGAAGTTCACAGAAAAGAGAGACTATGTATACATTGAACTTCAAGTGACAGAAGTGCCACATCACAGTTAGGATGTGCTGTTGTTCAGCCTCTCCGTGAACACACACAGCAGAAGGTGCAGAAAAATGCTATGTGAAGCTGGTCACCATTGCTTCCATACTGAGAAAGCTAAATATAAGACTGTTTAAAAAAGGTTTTTTCCTAATAGAAAGGACTACCTACCAGCTACTTAAAGTTTACATTCAGGAACAGTCTCACCAATTAATTCTCTGTGCTCTACTTCCCTTTTCTTGGCAGAGAAAAATGAGAGCCCAGCACACGCTGTTTGCCAGCATTAAGCAGCTTTTCAAAAATACGCTTCAGGCTTGGATATATCAAGCAGATGATGCTAATAGCACAGGATCAATGACTTCCTTGTGACTCAGGGTAGAGGTCAAATCTTTATGCTCTTTGACCTCTGTACAAATTTTGACACTGCTACTGATTGCTGATGATCTGCTAACATACTCCACCAGCATAGCAATGTATGACTCTTATCCCTTCAGGTATGCTTCTCAAACAGGACCTTATACAGAGCCAGTGGACACAATTTTCCCTTACAGAGAGATACACACCAAGGTCTAAGATCAATTTCAGTTGCTACAAGTGATGTGAAGGAACCAGACTCCAGTCCTTACATTGCTTACTGCACCCATTTTCTCTAAAGGAAAATATACCTGAATGACATTAAGCTCAGAGAGAAATTTAGCCTGAGACCTGCATTATTCCCTCATTAAGAATAAAGGAAAATATTTCTCTATCACCGCAGAGGTGTGTTTTCAAACTGGGCCAGTCACAGCCAGCTGGGTGGGCATTGGAGCAGAGATTCATTGTCCTTACAGTATATTAGGAGGATCACTGGAAACAAACTAGGTCTCTAATATCTTAGAAATTAGGGAGATGCAGTAAACAGCTCTCTGTGCCAAAGATCTGCAAGAAGCTTGAGGAACCTGTTCAGTCCTTCAATAGCACCAGACATGTAGCATCAAAGCCTTTTCTCATGCTTTAATCAGAGAATTAAAACTGTACTGTGGTTAATTGAGTTTGGTTGTACTTTATCAGATTTCCTTCTTTGACATTATACAACGTGCTTCTATAAATCTTTGGCATAAATTGAAAATCCAACCTCAGAGCAAACTACCAACCTTATTCAACACACAAAGAAACTGTTCACAGAATGGAACATTGCCCTTTTCTCAGCTACTACTATATCCTACAGAAAATCTTCAAATTTGGTTTAAACTTCATTCTTCTCTAAAACTGGAAACAAGTCTTGTTTCATACTATAGAAATTGACATGTTAAAATGAACACAGCAAACTAAAAGAATTTGAAATGGCCATGCTTGTTTTATGAATGTACTAAAGTCAATGTATCATCTCATACCAGGGAATTTGTGCAACAACAAAGAATCTTTTCCTCACATTTAATCACTGCTTTGGCCCCAGTCTGGCAGTATTCACGTGTTTTATTCTATAGATATACTACTTTCTGTGGGTATATGAGCCTTTTGATGAGTCATGTCCTCAGACAGACACAAATACTATGAAAGGTTATTCGTAGACTCAGATTGTATGGCTGAACATAGTTTTCATGTTTTATGCAAGCCTGAATTATATACACTCAAAGTGAGCTGTTCAATTCAGAGACTCAGAGAGCTCAATTTTAAATTATATAATAATTTTTGAATTAACAAAAAAAGGGAAGCCATAGCACCTGTGGCTTATTGCATAGCTGATCCTGTTAAATATGCAATATAAATTTGGAAAGAATAAAAAAGCCTTTAAACAAGAAAGCTAATAAAAAACAAGTCCTAATTTGGAGTGAACTTTGTCACTCTAGCCATAAAAGTTTTAAAATAGCATGCAAAAAGAGGAATTATATCACACAAGTTTCTCTTTCATGAATCCTCACAGCCACTGCCATTCTCTCTCACCCTTAAGGGTCACTAGCATCTTACTTTTTGCAGAATAGCCACCTACTTATAAGAATCTAATAGAGGCACAAGATAATAAAAAAATTGCCATTAAATTACTCAGTTGAAATATTTTTTCTTTACAATAATGTGCCTGTTTTGTGGCAGTGCTCTGAAGCCACACCTTTGGACTGCAATCCTATTGTGACATCAGAGACCAAGCAGCAGTGGAGTGGGGTTTTTGAAGTTCAAGCAACACTAACAAGCAAAGAATCCTTAAGAAAACACCCCCTCCTCACACAGCAAGTAGAAAATCACCTGCAGACGGGCAATAATCCAATCAAACCTGTTAGCTGTACAACAAATTTCATTGAAGTAAATTAAGGAAGTGTGAGGCTAAAATGATGGAGGCACTTAAATACATTCACAGGTAGGCATCATCAGAGCTAAGAAACTATATTTACTTCTTTTTTTACTTACCATAAGCAAGAGCCCTGGGGGCTGGAAAACAAAATAAAAGAAAAAAGAGCTAGAGAGGCAGAGGCAATAGCTGACACTACCAAGATGACTAAACAATAACTTCAACAGGGCATTTAATACCTTATTACATCATTGAAAAAAACAAAACCCAAAACCAACCGGAGAAACAAAAACCCCTACAAAAAACTTCAGAGCTGTTACATGTTAAATCTATCCATTGTGAAAGACGATATGCTAATATCAGAACAACACAGTTTTTTTAAAGCCCCGCAGAATGTTAAGTTCAGATTGGCACAACAAACAGAACAAGATCCTTGTTCTTTGGATTGGCATTTACACTTTGCTTCTTCAAAGTATACACATACTAGAAAATATATAAAAGTTGTTTTTAAACATCTTTCACTCCTCAACTTCCCCACCCAGACTCAGAGTTGCACCGCTCCTGTCTGTCAGCAGATAATTCAAAACAGGTACCTCAGCAGACAGTAGGCTCTTGCCATCTGCCTTTTATCAGAGACGTCTGCCATACTTCTTGTGCACTGTGTGATATTATAAGTAAATGAAACATAACACAAATCAAAGTAATATTAAATGAGAGACAGGCATTCCTGGGCATGGGATAGATGCTATCCATTTTACTAGGGGACTCCTGATGTGAAATGGAGGCAAAGGCAAACAGGAGATTGCAATAGGGGAAAGAAAAAGGACCTGGAGATCTTACTGCTAGCTATTCAACGGCTGAAAGTCTTTTTGTAACATCTTTCTGACCACAATCAGAATTAAAGGGGGAGTGGGAAAAAGTCACTTGATACCAAAGGAGTAAAAGCTGAGAACAACAAAATCTGAAACTCCACGTTTCGCAGTCCCCTAGACCTTTCTAAAGCTAACCATAAACAATAGACATCACACACCCATTTGACACTCTCTTTACATTAGGACACTTAAAACAAGCTCCCAAAACCCAGTGAAGATCTTTCGTCATGAAAGAGCAGTACCAAGACACAGGATGGAGTACTTGTATGGCAGACACTTCATTATTCATCTGCCATGAAGGGGAGATCTGAGCAATCCTTGCAGATTAGGCAGCTGGCAGAAGCACTGTGCCCAAAATATGCTGGTGCCAAGCAGCTGTCTGGGAAAAGTGGCATTTTCCTAGGAGCTCTAAGGACATCTCTGTACTGTTGGCACATCACTATGTGAATCACTACTTGCCTTCTGGGGGAAACCTATAAAAGCCCAATATGTTATTCATTAATATTTACTGATTCAGAGTTAAGTAGCTATGCCCCTGCCATATTCTTGTCGAGCAAATTTCCATATCTACTCATTTCTCCTTTGTTATCAGTGCTCAAAGCGAGATGAGGGGACAGGCAGTTTGCACACCTCTGTATCCCAGGGACACTCACTGAACTCACACTCAGGGACTGAGTGGTAAAGAATTTTCATATTGTCCTGGTTTTTATGGGTTCAGCTTTTGCCAATCACAAACCTCAGACAGCAGTGTTGAAAATGTGAACGCAGGTGCATTTTCAAAATATAAATTAAGTTTTGAGCAGCAAAACTTGGCACAGATCTATGCCAAAAGTCTGGATTTTTGCAGAAAATTAAAGAATCAAACTCAAAAGCCAAGTAAAAACTGTGAGTCAAAACTTACATTAATCAGAACACACCAAAACATTGGTAGAAAATAAGAATTTTCTAATATTGGTCTTACAGCAAGTCTCAGTATTTTCTAGCTAACCACTTCTAATCACCAAGAAGAATAAGCTAACCAAGTACCTTTATAGCCTGTGACTCAGCTGATAATAACTTGAGTTTTCAAGAGTGCACACAAGAATTCATTGCTGCAGCCCAATGAAACTGCACAGGTTTGCACAAAGGGCTAAATAAGGAAGGGGTGGACATTAATATCTAAAGAGAAGAGGCCAGTTTCTTTCTTCATTTGAAAGATAAGCAATAAAATTTACTCTAAAACTAATATTTTTGAATGGTTCCTCACCTCTCTGGGAAACTGCAGATTCAATATTGTTTAGAGGCTTGTGCTCTTTTAGGTTCTAAATTCAGAAAAATTCAGAAAAATTTTTATAAGCATGGTAAGTGGATGCTTTACAACATTCTGCATACCATCTTCCACATCTTTCAACCCCTAAGTCAGATTTCTCTGTCCATTTGTGAAGTTCCATGTAAGGGCACACTACTAACAAAAATAGGAAACAAAGAAAAATGTCATCCCTGACCTCAACTACTTAAAGATACTTAAAGCAGAAACAGATCAGACATGCTTGCTCCATAAGTTGTGATTCAAACTTATGGAAAAGATCATTGCCATAAACAAAGTCCTGTGTTACTGAAGGACATGAAGGTGCTGCTTAAGGCCTATCAAAGTAGCTGCGCATACCTGTGCCTCGGGATAGTCATCTCCCAATGGTGACAACTGACCTGCGGGGTCTCATCTTCCATTTCTCAGGAGACTATTCAGGTTGCTTCTAGACACTTGTCACAGAAGTTCCTGATCTTCAGTCTCATATCAGGTGTCATATAAAGAGTGTCTCCCAGAGTAAAAAAAAAAAAAAAAATAAAGAAAAAAGTTCAATGCTTAGTTTAGTTTAAACTATCTTAATTTAGTACAGACTTATTCATCCTTTCTCATTCTCTTCTAAGTGGTCCACAGCACTCTGCTCTTCTTATTGTGTTCTGGATAAAATTTTTCCTCCCCAATATTAAGCCATTTTACCATCTCAAGGCACTAGTATCTCCTTATGCTTTCTAGATTTTTATCTGGAGCTGCAAGAGACACTGGATCATGCTACAGCAATACCACTTATGATTCTTCTTCCTATGATCTTGAAGTGGACAAAAGACTGCAAACATCCCTTACACCTGCATATTACTCTGCCATAATGCCTGTATGGATTTAATTAGGCAGAAGTTGGAGGACTGCTTTAACAGAGGTTGTCACTCAAATGTACCAAGAAAGCAAATTTGAGTTAATAGCTTTCTTTCCTGCCCTCATCGGCCAGTTCACAACATTCACACCTTGTCCTTTTTATTTCTAAATATAAGGGATCAACAGGACCAGTAAAAGTTTATAAAATACCAGTGACTGTAGTGACTCTTAAATCAAATTGGGAAATTATTCAAAATCCCTCTATTTCCACTGATACATGTCTTAACAAATTCTCTCTTTGCCCTATAGTTTGAGACAAGACTATGTAATACCTTGTTACAGATCACAACAGCAGTTATAGTTGCAAAGTATTTTGTAGTTTTATCTATGACATCATTATAATTTTAAAAGTTTCAAAGGCTCCAATGGTCTGTGATTGATGACTTTGCCTTCAGATTAGATATGCACATAAATAAATTAATTAGAAAGAGAGAATATGAAAGATGAAGTAGAAGCCAAATTCTGCTCGCTACTACATGAACATTAAAAATGTAGTTATTTGAACTGATAAAAATCTGATGAGAGAAAACACTGAAAGAGTAAATGCTAACAGTTCTTAAGACAAACGTGCTTATCACTCAGCTGGAATATTTCAGACTGTCAGTTAGGCAGTATTTTGTTTTTTGTTCTAAATATATTTAGAAACAATTATGCTAACTCTGTAGACTGAAGGTTACTGCTAAATTGTTGAGATTAGTCTACTTTTAAAATAAGCAGGTTTATGGCCAAAAGAAATTGGAAGCTCTGCGAAATCCATTTTGTACCTTAAAGCAGGAAGCTGGGAGGAAAATAAAAAAACTGCTATTAAAGTGGCAGGGAACTCACTGGAATACAGGAGGGGGAAAAAAATAGACACAGCAGCAGGTGAGTACACAGAAAGGAACATAGGTATTCAAAAGTTAAAAGCCCAGACCTGCACGCTGCCACATGGTAATTTTGCTCTATTGTACCTCTGTACCAAATTACCAACTCGGAGGCAAATTTTACCCCACTATATGCAACTTGGCACAGCCATAATGAATCAGGAATAATAACACCAACAGGAGTACTTGAAAAAGCATGGGAGGTGTAGAAAGCAAGAAGATAGTGCAGTAGTGTTTGAATGGTCTAAAAGCATATAACGGTAATAATGGGAAGTCTTTTAGAAAAATGGGCCATTGAGGCTGACCATCAGGGAAAAAAAAAAGGTAATTAGACAGAATTGCATCCTATCTTATGAGATGTTTGGAAGAAGACTCAATGAAATGGTAAGAAAACAGTGTAGGAAAAAATATTTTAGATCAAAAAAAAGGTAGTTTCCATCTCTAATTCCATTTGTTCCATGGTACTTCAGAGAAAGAAGTTAGAAGAAATAATGAACGGAAACAGGGAGAGGTAAAAGCTGTCTAGAAACAGCAGCCCTATTCATATAGGTGAGAAATTGCAGGAGCTTTCCAAAAGTGATGAGAGGAGAAAAATATTTTCAACACAGGAGTTTTATGCCAGCTATATGCAGGGGGTTGAAAAAGGAAAAGAGTAAAAGTTTCACTGCAGTAAAAGACCTGGAGCACGGGCCATAGAGATTTGAGAAGAAATAGAAATGTACCCTGTCTGTGCTCATTTGTGTAACGACAGTTGTACCTACAGGTTTGTTGAGGGAAAAAAAATAGAATAAATTAATGGATTTAAAATTTAAAAAATACTGTGGAGGAGAAACTGCAGTTTTTAATGGAAATGCACAGATTCACAAGCTAGGCAGAAGTGCAGGTGCAGAATAAAGACGCAGCTCAGTTCTCTACAGCAGGGTCTGTGCAAGGGCAGCTCAGCTATCTAGGACCTGTTGCAGTCACCCAGGTGAGAAAACCAGAAAGTCAGACAAGAGGAAGAGCAGAAACAGAGGGCTCGGTACAATGTAGTGCCAACAACTGCAGATGGATGCGAAAGTAGCCATTCCAAAAACACCCAACACCACAGTGTGCTCCTACTTGGAGCCACTGCAAAGCACTGATAAGTGCAGCTACTTTCTGCCAGGTTGCAAACTGATAAGACATTAAAAAACACATGTTCTTTCAACAGGGCTGTGTGGGGCCAAGGAAACTTAACTGGACTCAGCAGGGGCAGAGGCAAGAAAAATAAGACTGTAGTTATCGACCTCAGATTAATAGTTATTTCACTGCTACATTAAAGGCATTGTTTGACAAAGCTGGAAAATAATATTTGCTGGCACAGTCACAAAGCATTACTTTGATATGAAAATGTCAGTGAATATCTCTTTCAATTACTCTTCCTTTCCTATTCGAAAGCACTGTTTATTCCATAAAAAACCTAGTGTTATCTCAGTTTAATTCAGGGAACTACTCATATCAGCGAAGCAGAATAAAATAAGGTTGTCCAAAATATTACAAAATACAAAACCCATTTAGGACATTTAGCAATGATCTTCACAAAAGGAAAAAAAAAAGGTTTTAACCATGCATAATAAGCAGGATGATAAATCTTTAAACACTTAAGTAAAAGTTTCCATGAACTATTTAACAATGCTCTTTCACTGAAGGAAACACGATATTTTCAAATCATCTCACAGTAACCTAAGACCTTTAACTTGCACTTCCTACAAAACACAAAACCTGCTATGTCTGACTGCAGTGGAAGTGGTAAGTTTTAAATACAGGTTCCAGGTTTATCAGAGGCCCAGATATATGGGCAATGTACATGTAGATTAAGGATACAATACCATCAATTACATGGTTAGAATTACCTCACACTTCTTAATAAAACCAAAGAAAATCTGAACTTCTAACACCATAGACTATGTGGCCACCAATTCAGAAAACTCTGGAAAAAGGATCAGCTTATAGTCAGACATTTCTTTTTGCATCCTTTATAAAAATACCTGCAACTGCGCAGTGTGGCTTATCTCCCTGTCCAAAATATCCACAGCTAGATAAAGCAAGTCCCATCCCACTGCTCACACGATCATTTCTGGAGTGGCCTGAGTTGGCCACAGTGATCTAAGAATTGCTGTAGTAGATATTCATACACTTCATACACTGCTTCACATTGCTGTATTGCTCCAGTTCTTCACCTCTCTTTTCACAAGCACTCGGAGTCCTGCTGCAGGGATCTTACTAGCTCTGTGGCACAGCCAGATGCACATCAGTCTGGATCTGTTGATTCCTACACGGCCAGAAAAGATGTTACCATAAGAACTGGACATGTGAAAGGAAGTACAAGGCTGAATGCTGTGGTCAGGCTAATAACCAGGTTGGGAACAGGTAGTATCATTAATGCGGAAAATCAAGATTCACAATATCTCCCACAACTTTTGTGAGAATGCACAGAGTAAATACCTACATAATATAAGGGAAGGCAGTTCCTTCTCTTCAGCTGGGCTAGAGGGCAAGCAATGTAAAACTTGAGGAAGGTTCCAGTATTAAAGGCAAGGTTACAGTGTGCTAAAGCATGCTAGTGGAAATGCAGAAAGAGTATTTGCAAGAATATCATCACAGTAGAAATGACACATGGGGAAAAAAAACCTACACCAAACAATCTGATTTTAGAAATCAGAACACCACTTTTTAAAAATAATTGTAGTAGAGATTATGTGTGCAGACAGTTTCTTCCATTTCCATGTGGTTCTACTGGTTGCAGATCACCTACAGGGTACCTTACACAGTCAAGGTTATTCACTTTTGCAAGCTGTTGCAAACTCTGTCTTCAAGTGGATGTATGTGACTTCCAAGATACACAGATGCTAAGCAGTAGGAAAGATGGAGGTCTTCAAAATGGGCAGATGCAGAGCTATGAATCGAAAATATATCTGACAATTAACTTGATATTTCAATGACAGATGGTAAGATCATGACCCCTGGATAATAACAGCTATGTAGAATGAGTTCTGCACAGCAGAACTTCAGTGGTTATAGGAAAGACTTTGAAAATCCTGTATTTAGCATTTTCTAGTTAACTGCAGTTATCTTAGAAAGGGTAGAAAATATCAGGTGGTTATCAGAAAAAAAAAAAAGTAATCTGAGCAGATTTATACTTTTTATCTGCCCTTTTGTAGTTTTTACTCTTTCTTTAAATTTTACCAGAAAGTAGTCTTAAGAAGAGTACAAATGACTGTTTCACCAGATAACCCCATGCAGATCCCATTCAAGCCCATCTGCTCTCAGGCACCTTTGTGTGACTCTAAAGCAGATGTAAATTTGCACTGCAGTGAGCAGACAGCCCTGTGCATGGTTTCAGCTGGGTGTCTGTGGGAAGAGCTGGCAGTGAGGCATTCCTGTTAGCATTCCACAAAGAAATTAAGGGGGTGTCTGGAATGATGATTATGATGCATCAAACGGAATCACTTCCCCTTCGGATTCTGCTAAATCATCTCTGACAGAAACCATTTATCCCCAAGGCTCCTGAAAATAATTTTTAGTCATAAATTCAGTCTTTAGAAAGGGCTTGGTCTTACAAAGGACAGATATCTCCAAAACGTTACCATGTGAGATAAAACTCTCTAACACCTTTTATCCCTTCTCAAGCTTCCTATCAATCACACCATCAGAATAATTCTTTATACTTCACAATAACCACACTCTGTTTTTCCAGCAGCATTCACCTAATACTATTTTTATTACAAAGAAATCTGAAGTCTTGCCCATTGCCATGAAATGGAATACTTAAAAAAATTCTTCAAGCTTCTTTCCTGCTCAAAACAGGCATGCTCAGGGAGCACAAGTGTAAAAATAAGCAGAAGTATTTGGAAATCCAGTATCAAACACAGGCATCCTGTCACTGACACTGAGACAAGTTCTACGTTGATCTTTATGCTTGCAATTACACTATCTCCAGTGGTACTGTAAGACCTTTATTCCTAACATTCTCTTGATTAATAAGAATCTTGAAATAGCTGAAAATGCTGTACAGTTGTGTAGAAATTTTACAGAGAACTAAAAAAGATGTTCTTTCTATAATTGCAGCTGTGTCAGAGATAAGCAGGCAGCCAGAGCAGGAACAGGCTGAACAAGGAAAACAAGTAAGGCTGTCAGGGGGTAGGAACATTCAGGAGGAAAACTAACTAGCACATCAGAAAACAACAACAAATTCCCAACAAGTCATGTGCAAACAAGGATCAAAGGGTACCAGGAACAACATGAGCAGCAGAGGCCAGGTCTCTGCTCAATGAACACTCACTACTCCATATTTAGTATGAAAGTTTCCTGGAGTTTCCCCATTCTTCAGTGATCAGAAGAGATGGAAGGAAAGGGAGAGTAAAATTTACAGAGAAAAAAATGAAACAGTATTTGTCCTTATTCTCTTAGAACTAATGTTCCTATCTCAAGCTAGGCAAGTTACTTAATTAATTGAGTGTTTTCCTGTTACTTGGTTACTTATAATGTGTTTCCCATTTTCTTGTTTGGCTTGAAAAATGATTTGCAGAAATGCTGAGCCCTCATAACTGCAGCTGGGAATTGTGCTTGTACTCTGGGAACTGCTCAGTGAGAATTACGAGTGTAAGTGTTATAAACAGATTGTCCATGTAGAGTGTTGAGTAATGCTAAGTATGCTAAAAAGAAGAAAATACCACCCAATTTCCTTAGGCATTGCAAACCAGGGATGCACAAAAGAGGTAATTTAATACATTTCCAGTACTATAGAATCATAAAATAGCCTGGGTTGGAAGGGCTCTCAGAGATCACCTCATTCCAAACCACTTGCCATGAGAAGGGACAGCTTCCAGTAGACCAGGTCGGTCAAAGTCCCAACCCAACTTGGCCTAGGTTTTCTTCCAAGAATGGAACAACCTGTTCCAGTGTCTCATCACTCCCACCATAAAGAAATTTTTTGTAGTATCTAATCTAAACTTACCTTCTTCTACTTGAAGATATTATCCCTTGTTCTGTCACTCTACATCCTTATCAAAACTCCCTCTCCAGTTTTCTTGTAGGCCCCTTTAGGTACTGAAAAGTCCTGTAAAGTCACCCTGAGCCTTGTCTTCTCCTGAACAAGCCCAGCTCTCTGAGCCTATTTTCTTAGGAGAGGTGCTCCAGTCCTCGGGTATTGTTTGTGGCCTTCTGGACCCATTCCAACAAGTCCATGTCCTTATGTTGGAGATGCCAGGGCTGGATGCAGACACATGGGGGTCTCAGACAGCAAAGCAGAGGGAAGGGTTCATCTCCATGGATTTGTAGACCCTGCTGCTTTGGATGCAGCCCAGGTTACATGTGGCTTTCTGGGCTGCAAGGGCACATGGCCAGCTTATGTTGAGCTCCTTGTCCACCAGCACCCCAAGTTCTTCTCCTCAGGGCTGCTCTCAATCCATTCTTTGCTCTGCCTGTTATTTGTGCTTGGGCTTGACCTGACTCAGCTGCCAGACCTCGCACCTCTGTTCACAGCATTTTTCTGAAAATCAGCATATTTTTGAGGGCAGATATTAAAATCAATAGTGCCATGTACAAAAAGAATTTTAAACAACATTAAGCAGGTGAGGTTTAGATGCCTCTTCTGAAGGACAGAGAAAAAACAAAGCATCTGCTCATCAAGCAAGCACTGCACATGTGTCAAACAAGGTGGGGGTTCACAGGCAAAAACTAAACACTTTCTACAGTCCCACTCTGGCATTTCCCAAGAAATGCGGCTTTGATTATTTTTTGTTTGTTTGTGGCCTTTTTTTTTTGTTTGGGTTGGTTGGTTGGTTGGTTTTCTGGGGTTTTTTTTGGTGCACATATTGGGAAAAGTGCCATAAATTCTTGAATTCTATAAAAAGGTTTCAAAATTATATACACCTTTTATGGGATTTTCCAGCTGAGCGAGAAAGTAAGAAAAAGCAGAATTAGTACATCAGTGGTCACATTACCACACAGCCTCCATGCATGACTATGTCTGCTCATTCTCAAATAAAGCTTAGGTTTAAAAAGCATGAGCTGACTCAGCCCTAACAGGGTTAGTTGGAGGAGAAAGGGGAAATATATTCTTTCATTCTCATGTAGAGCTTTAGGTTGAAGATTTTATGCTGAATATGTATGGTTGATTTAGTTACCTTAGAGTCAGAACATATGGGGACACAAAATTCAAGGGTTGGTTAATAATGTCTGGGGGAAGTTGGGAGATTAAACAGAGAGAACAAGAAGTGCAGATGAGATAAAGGAGACAGGATATTTAACATTTTACAAATATAAACAAACACATGCTAAATCAAGTTATACGGTAAGTTCTTTGCTTGCTCAACATATTGCAGTGATTTAAGGAACAGAATGCTGAGACACAGATGAAACATTTGGAGACTACATATGCTAGCACATAGGGTATATGGCATTACAAATCACTTGCATACACAGAGTGAAAACTTTGTGATTTTAAATGTTGCTGTTGAAACATAGGTAATGGTAAACTATGCTATATGCCTGCTGCCATAGTAGCATCCAAACCCACTTCTTTCTTCACACTTCCCTATACTTAACCAGCCCTCAATTAGAAAAAAAATTCAAAATATAGCTTGCCTTTTGTTCCCATGGAAGCTTCACAAATGAATAAATACAATAATTTACTGCTTCTGAAACAGAAGTAATCACCTGGTAAATATACTGAGATATATTTGTCTTGTTAATATCACTTGTATCTGCCAACAGTAGTCTTGAAGATTCCCCAGGGCACAGCAATTAAGTCTGCAAGCGCTTCAAACATGTTCAAGGCAAAGCATGGCAGATGGATCTGGGTGTCTGGGTCTCTCTACAGAACTTGATAGGAATCATGGATTTCCTATTTATTCTGTCAAAAAAGAGTTATGAGCTGCTCATGCTCGGACTGGAGGGTATCCACAAGAGGACTATAAACTCTCCATTTAGAAGGATGCATTTCTGTACTTTGAGTATTTATAGGTGCTATGACATCATAATGCTGGGAATCATAGTATTTATGTGTTTTCTGTAAAAGACTCATTTACAGTAAGGCTATTAGAAAAAGTGAAGAATACTAGCTTGCCCATCAAGAAGGGCTACATAAACACAAACAAGATTCATAACAGAAAAAACATACTGTGAGTCTAGTATAAAACACATAGCTGGATATTAATTTTATTTTTGTCATGACAGAGACACTGGAGGACAAGAAATACAGGGAAATAAATATTAAAAAAGGAGAGGAATGAAAGGAAAAATGTTTTACTAAATGTACCTTAGTCTTCTGTTCACCTGCCATGCTAGCTGTCCTTCAGCTTTGTCCTCCTGAGACACTCTTATTGCGTCCTGCAGCATAATCAATACTCATTACACCAAATGTGAGTACGCCTTAATCTTGTTCTGTGCAAATGCCTGTAATCTGAAAAACGTTTTGGTTTTCAAGGCATGTAATAAAATAGTTGTCATACACGACAACTTTGCATGAAGTTGCATTTATTCAACAGGGAATGTCAGTTAGCACAAGAGAACAAATAAAAAGAATAATCCACTGTCATATGAAATCAAGCTTTTAGTGAAATTGTCATTAGTATTTATGTTAACTGTCATCAAAACTTAAAGAGACATGTTAACATTGGAATCTGAGCAGCCTGGAATCACATTGGTCTTCAGTTTCAGAGAAAAGCTGCTTTAAATGCAAAAAGCTCTGATTTCAGTTCTAGCGCTGATTGTTTCCTTTGAAAATGTTCCTCCCCACACCCACCCTCATCTTCCTTCCAGATGTTCATGGAGCAAACACTGATCAGTTCGGAAAAATTGATGCATACAGTTGTAAGAGCAAAATTACTTCTATTTGCTAAGAATTTTTCTAGTCAGATTTGCTGATAAATTATTTTCTAATTGTTTGGTTTTTTGGTTTTCTTTGTGTGGCCAGGATGCAGAAGACTTTCTTGTTGATCATTAGGAATAGACTCTAAAAGCCACGGTCATTATTACGCTATTGCACTATTGAAGGCTGCCTGTGCACAATATGAACAATGTGATATTGTAAAGAAGATGCACAATCTACACATGTAACTGCAAGATATAGCAGAAACCTTTAAAGGGAAGGAACTTCTGCCACCTGTACAGGCAGAACTGACCCTGTCTTACAGGATACCCTCATGGAAACATGTGCAGCCTAAGTTCCACTTCCAAATCCTTTTTTTTTTTTTTCCTTCTATGTCTTCTCATTCTCCTGACTTAGAAATCAGACAGCCATTAGGATAAGCATACATTGCTGGCTTGCAACCAGCTTCACATTACACCAAGGAACATGGTAGACTGTAAAGGCATAGGGCATTGGAACAACCCTCCTTCTTCTCCTTTAAAAAAACTCAAAAAACACAGAAAAATATAATAAAATAAAAAATAAAACAGCAAAACATGGACCGACCAACAAAAAAAGCCCAAAAATCAAACCCCACAACAAACAGCAAAACTGAAAACCAAACCAAAGCATGCACACTGTCAAACAAAATGTATTCCTCTCAAGAACCAGTGTACATGCTGTCATACCTCTGATTATTCCCTAATGGCTACAGACAGCAGAGAATTTGCAGAAAGACCCATAATATATTGTCCTTAAAAAAACAAAAAACAACTAAACAAAATGGAAAGAGAAAAAAAACCAAACAAACAAAAAAAAAAAACCACCACATCAGGCAAAACTATTCCTTCTAAAACTTTTTCTAAATTCTCTTTTTCATCTCAGTGGATGGAAAGGAGCAGGATCTGTCCTAATTAGCTCCGGGTCAAGGCTAGAAATAGAGCTGCTGCTGTTCATCTGTGCCTCAGACAGTACATTTTGCGAAAGGCGGCATCAGAGAAATTGTTGCAATTAGTTTATAACTGCCTGGTGTGCTCTGTCCATACTGAGCTGGATTAATCAATCATTAGCAACCTTAACACTGAGACTGAAAATCCACTAGCAGAATAAACACTAAACAGATGGCAAGTCCTTGACACTGCAAGGACAATCCAAACCAAGCTCCAACAGCTCCTTCCTTCCAGGCAGGCATAATCCAAGGTCCCTGCTGGCAAGGGGAGTGCATGCTGCAGGAGGAACCAGCAGTAGCTGCAGTAAGGGGGTGTCCCCAGTTCCCTGCACAACTGAGATTTCCAGGATGTGCGTCTGAATGCTGATTCCCTCTTCCTGAGGGAAGTAAGAGCTGTGGCTGCAGGGAGCAGGTTTGGCAGCCAAGATAAAGAGAGCCAATCCTCACTGCTTAAATCTCGTTACTGCTTGACCACCAGTGGGACCCGCTGCGACGGCTGATGGGGGCTGCTGGGCTTTGCTCAAAGTTATCAAGGTAAAAATGCCTTTTCCAAGGGGAAGACTATCTGGATGAACACAGCCAAATACATAGATAATTTTGGTATTGTTACCAGTAATAGGGGACCTACCAATTATTTTACAGTCAGTGGAATTGCTGTTCAACCTTCCCTGGCTAGAGGTAATCCTGCAGTGGAAACGCATTTGTCAGAACAGATTCCTTCCCTCAGGTACCAGATATACCAGCAAAACAATAATCAGCTACCCTGAGAGGCATTTTCTCAAACCTGTTCTATCTAAAATCTTTTAGAGTCACTTTCAGGCATCTAAAAAAAGGTTGTAATTTTTCATGGAAGATATTTTCAAAATGTTAGGGCCATGACTTTAGGCAGAAATAGGTATACGCAACACTTCCACTAAATAAGGCCTTTGGGGAATCCTGGATCACAACCTTTGGGCTGTTTGCTGTTAGGCAACCTGTTTAAAATAACCACTTAAAAAGGCTTAATGATGTAGCCCAGTTTTGCTAAAACCTGAGAAAATCAGAATCAGAAGAGCAAAGTCAAGTCCTCAGTATGGAGAAAATAAAAAAGAACAAACATTTGAGAGATGTATGTAAGTGAGGTCTGTCCTTATCCCATTGCACATGAGGGGGAATATGGGAAGAGGGGCCAAAATGGGAAAATGGGCCAAAATGGGAAGAGGGCCAGAAGATTGATTGACTCTTCTCTGCCTCTCCCAATACCACATGAGTTGAAGGTGCTCATGGCTGGGGGCTGTTGCAGGTTTTACACTCAGTTTGTGGTTTTATTGTGATGCACCAACTCACAGGATTATTGCATTAAAAGCTTACATGGCCTTAAAAAAAAAGCTGGATAAGAGCAAGGAAGAAAAATGCATTAAGGGCTGTGAAATACACAGAAACTACCTTTGACTCACAAAGCTTGCGACTTGTGGTTCAGAGGGAATATCATATACCAAACCTTTCCCTATATTCTTCCCTAAGCACCCACCTTCAGCTCCTTTGAGACAGAATACTGCACCAGATAAACCTTGATTTGGCACAGCCACACACACATAATGTAGAAAGGAGAAAAGAACTCCTAAAAACTCCTTTTGTAATTCAATTACTATATAATTTTGCAAACATCAGAAAGTTTAAAGAGTTGCTTCTGGTCTTTTCACATAAAATTCATAATCAGTTCTGAATTCCTCGGAGTTTTAGACATACCAAGTTTGTTTTGGTTTCTTTGTTCACATGCAGAAGAATGTTTCATTTAAAGTATTCTACTGATAGAGACAAATAAAACACAAGTATACCACCACTGAGCCTGGATTGTTTACATTTGTATAACTATGCTGGTTTTAGTGAGAGATGAGAGATGGTAACAGAGGAATCAAAATGGGACACCCTAACTGCAGCAGACAGAGTTGTATGGAGCTATATGGTTTTTAGTCCCTGCCAAACCAAGGGCAGCTGAATATGCAATTACCCATTTCCAAAAGAAAAAGCCCAGGAAAAACATAATAAGTTTTTTTGCAGGATACAGTATGAAATACATTTTATAAAAATATGTAAAAGTATCAGTTTTGTTTCTTGATATGGCTGGTCTGTTTCCTAGTTATATATTTGTTCTTGAATTGTTTTATTCAATACCTAGAGAGTACATTTTTGTCCTTAAAAGATGGGAGGGAGAGACATATACCCATATGCATAAGCTCACATCTTCCAATAATTTCTAAACCAAGTATTAGACACTCAATTATCACAACTGAAAGCTGTGTGCATTATTTTGTTTGAGTCAGAGTTTACAAGAGGCCAGACAGACTTTTATTAACTTAGTTTCCCTAGAGCAGGTTCTATCAGGCTCCATACATTTCTCAAGTCTCAAAAATTATACAGGAACTTAAGTCTACACTGATTTTGCTACCCTACTCTCAGAGGCTACACCTACTCATAGGTCTATGTTTGTGCTAGAGATATCTCATTTAATTTCATAAGGTTTTTTTCTGTCAGTTGAGATCTAGACACTTCTATATTTATTTCTTCTCTCCTCCACCATGTTACTACTGAGCTGAGGGGGTTGAGCTAACATCTTGCATAGATCAAGAAGAAAAACACTGCAGTTTAGGCAGCAGTAAAGCCAGTTTCACTGCTGCTCTCATCCACATGTTCCAGTCACCTGTCAGAGTAGCTGGGCATGGAGTCAAATCCCATACTCCTGCCCTCACCACTGACCTGGATCAGAGGGGCAGTAGCTTTTCCCAGCACCAGTCACCAGTTTACTAGAAAGCAGAAACACTGCTCAGTTTATATTCCTTAGAGCTGCGGAGTAATAACAGGATGGAAAAAGTTTGAGGCAACATTCATCCTGGCTGGTCTTGATCTACTGACCTATATGTGAAGAGCTCCGTGTATCCCATTACCATTTCTTGGAGTCATCCTGACCCTTTGTACCCCACCTTTATTAAAAGACCTGAAGATTAATGCAGGGGACAAATGGCAGAGAAATAAATCTTTGTCTGTGTTACATTTCAAGGGTGATGTTTCACAAGTGTAATTGTGCGAAAAAGGTGTTTTGTTATGGGGCGGGTTTTTTTTTTAATTTCTTTTGGATTTGTCGTTTCTTAAACACACAAGAAAAATCACTATAAAATCTGCTTTTATTTATACATGTCTAGCTTGAGGCTCCTATAACTTTGAAGCAATTGTAGGTAGAGATATTGTTCAGAATTTAGGCTTTGCAACATTAAATGGCTTTATTATCTTTCCAATTTCAAAGCAGACGAGTAACTCAGTTCCTCCAGGAACACAACATAATTAGTCATCTGCAGACATTACGGAATGATTTTTTTTCCTAACAAAATTCAAATCCCCTCATTATCTTTAAAATACTTTGTAGCTTATCTTGCTTTTAATGAGGGGTAATGTATGACAAATTAGAATTAAATGCATCTTATTTACCTGGCTTTCTAGCTTGGTCAAATTTGGACTGTTGTTTCAAGTAAGAAATCATTCCTTTCCTTTGTACCATCATAAAGGCTGTTCTATACTCAAGATTCTCTCCCTTTATTTTCAGGTGTTTGGGTAATCTTCTTAAACTGAAAGGCAGGACTGCATTGCTTATATTTTGTTCTAGGCAAACTTATGCTGTCTCAGATAGTAGTCTAAAAATTTTTTTTTGCCTTCCTCTTTTTATTTAGAAGCTGATTTTTCTTCTCATACAAGAATTCCAAATCTTTAACATAGCAAGTAATGAAAAATATCCTGAAACTATTGCTGACCCACTCTTGCCCCACTGGTTAGTTTTCTGCAACTTTAGTATTGGTACCTACAGCATCGTATTTGTAAATAACTACTCACTTTGCAGCTAATTCTTTCACTATTGTAATTTGGAACTTGTGCTTAAATAAGCACACAAACCCCCAAAGTATTTTTGCAAGTTATCCAGACTTCTTATTAAGTAAACAGAAGGTAAAAATCTGCAATTGATGAGAGGAAAAGATAGACAATTAAAAAAATAATTAATAACAAAATAAGTTATTTTAAAAGCATGATCCATAGAGGCATATATTGGCAAAAATATCCTTGTTTTCTGTCTCTTTACACTGCTAACACAAAATCATTTAGTGTCTTCCCTTTTCATTTGGAAGCTCTTTCATTGCACAGCCCCTAAAAGATTTCAAGCAGTTTGGGAGTCAGCCTAGAGGGACTTGGGGAGAAAGCACAATAACCTTCTTAAATATACATAACACAAGTAAGTAATTTTCTCCCCTGCTTCCAACTCCACAGCCTTAGAGAGTGCTGAGAGAGCTGAGCAACCGTTGAGAAATATTTAACTCTACAAATAGCCCTAGCCATTTTCAATAAGGGCCTTTGACATGTTTTCCCACTTCCTGCCTCCCCCCAAAGACCTAGGAAATAATTTTTTGGAGGGTAAGTGTTCACAGAAAGATTTGACAAAATTTGAATCAACAGCATATGAAATTTGAGAACATTTTTCAAAAATGTAGGTATATATCTCTATGTCATTCACACCATGGTATTTTATTTTATGAGCTAGTCACAAAGAATTATTGCTCAATAAAAGCTATAGAGACTCTATACAATGTACAGTTTAGGATAAAACAAAAAAAATATTTCAAAGAATATCAGTAAATATCAAAACCATTTTAAGAAAAACACATGGTCCATGACTCTAATATTGAAGAGAATTGCCTGTGAACCAAATTTTAATCCTACTCCACCACTAACTTGCTTCATGTCTCTGACCAACAGTAGCAATTGTTTTATTTTCCCTTCTAGTTTCTCCCTTTCCCTTGTTAACTTTAGTATCTTACAGATGTAGAACATTACAGTGGAGATGGTGCTCCCAGCTGTTCTAGGTGATGTCCCTCCAAAGAGATAAAGCAGGGGCCTGAAATACACGTTTGTTATCTCTGGAACTCAATAAATCAAAGCTTCTAGTGAAGATGGTGCCAGAAGTTGGAAAACTCCAGGTACACCCAATGTTTCTCTCTCACACCTCATCAGAGCTCTACTTTAGGTGTTATTTTCTACAAAACCGTGAAACTAGTCCTTGTCCTTATCTTTTACGCACTCCTTCTAAGAAACCACTTAACATGTGGGATTAAGACCACAGCTGAGACCTGTCTTCCTCTGACACAGGGAGACTCCTTACAAATCAGGAGGAACTGATCTAGGCTCAGATCACAGCTGTGTCAACACGCTGGTCCAAGAGTGCCCTGTAAATCTCTCTCCCCTCAATGAGCTCAAGGTGTTGCTGCATATACAGATACATGAGTGCTTTGACAAGCCCCTCTAAGCTCAAAAGGACAGGCCAAAAAACAGGACTAAAACACCCATCAAAAAGAAACCCATGAAAAAATTTGATGCATTCACATTTCTTTGTGCTCTGGAGGACAAGAGCTAACGCTAAAAGAAAGTCTCAGTTGGAACCAGTAGTATCTGCTCTTACAGGAACAATAATGACAAAAATATGATCTTCCAGTGAAAATATTAAGAATGCTGGAGGGTCCGTTTCTCAATAAGGCTATTTGTTTTGAATTATTCACTTAGTTCCTCAGTTAATTAATTACAAGAATCTGGCTATTACACCCAAGCATGATCTTTCAAACTGTGTTTAATTGTCATTACAAAAGATGAAATTCTCTCTCTCATTTTGAAGTTGAGGCAGAAATCATTGCAAGAAAAATAATTAAAAGAAATGAGGAAAAAACCCTTTAAAACCAGTAGAACAACACACAAAACAACAAACATCACTAAAACTCTATAGCTCTGAGAACAGACAGAAAATTAATATGGCTTAATAAAAGTCAGAGTGTGGCTTTTGCTGTTATTATCTAGAAGACAATAAACATATTGACTAGTGCTCCTTCACACAGAATCCTTCAATTGTCAGTGTTCCCATAGGCCTGTGGCTATAAATAAATAAATAAAATTTGATTTATCTGTGTTATAAATATACACCTCTCACATATGAGCAATTTATAGACACAAGAGAAGCACAATGAGCAGAGAGCAGGGCATGGCACAGATCTGGCTCCATTCCAGTCCCCTCACACCAAGGGCGAAAAATCACTGGAATTCAAGTCCACTTCATTTACCTCCACCTTCAAAGGAAGCCACTACAAAACACCATGCTCAGTACCATGACCTTTCCTGGCCTGTTTTCACCCCCTTACAAAACGTACAAAAATTCATTCTTCGTAAAAGCACACGCAGGTTTCTACCTGAAACTTTCAAAGTGACACTCCATATACAGCCTTTTCCTGTTCTACACTCCACTTTTCAGATCCTCCTAGAGAAACCCAAAATAGTTTTTCAGATCTGTATGTAAACCCCGTTTCTCCGGAAGACCTCAAAGAGAATTTATATTCATACTATATGCATGTATCTGCCCTCTGTGGGATATTGCCAGCTCAGCTAGGGTACCTTCACCATCTAATCCATGCACATCAAAGCATCTTCAGAGCTCCAGAATGAATAACTACAGGCTTTCATGGCATAATTTATACACATACCTAATGTGGTGAGCCAAAGACATCTGCAGCCCTGAGAAGTAACTCAAGTTTCAGAACTGAGCCCTGAAGTTTCAGCCTAGTTCATGTGGCTTCACCACAACTAACCCAACTCCCCGCTGCCTCCACTGCCCCACAGGACACGAGGTGGTATTGGTGAGCCTGTCACACAGCAGTGTCACAGCAGTGCCGTTGGCTGGGATGGTTCCAGACATCTGGTAAAGTCATCCAGTCACAGGGCATTCATACCAACACAGTAGAGGGAAGCATTTGGGATGTATTCTAACACCACAGGAGGTCTTTGCTAAATCTTCATCTGTCAGCATTCAGAAAATGCCAACATTCCCAACATCTGAGCATCCCCAGTGTCCCAGTAAGTTCACCTCTACAGAATGAATTACAGTGTTACCTTGATTATTTTTTTTTTTTTAATATTCCGATCTTTAATAAAAGCAAGCAAAGCTAGGCTTCAGAAAGCAACTTTGTATTAGTTTGGGAGTCTTCTGTTTGTTTGGGTTTTTTCCCTCAAACATTCCACAATGCTCCTTACATAGAAGAAATCTGCCTATTCAACAGACCATAATATTTTCCTAATTTAAATTCCCCCATAAGCCATCCCTTGTATGCAACCTAGTAGAAGTGAGGCTTACCTCAATAACTGGAATCTAAAAACAGTTAGAAAGAACTAGATGCAACTCAATTTAGAAATGCAGTAAGGCATATTGGTGTATCACTGTATTACAGTAAATGTAGCCCTTCCACTTGTGACCCCTCAAGTAACTTCTTGGGATCACATGAATTAACATGTTTAATTACATACCAAGCTCTCAGAGGCAAAGACATCTTCTCTTTGTGGCTATGAATTTTCCAGTGTGCTTTTGGGCATAGTAGAGATAGATTACAAAAGAGCTTTGTGCAAATAATCTGAATCCAATTTTTCTTTCTGTTTTTCATTTTTGCTGTGTGCTTCTCTGCACCAACATAACTCACCAGGTCCTTATAATATTTCAGTAGGATGGGCACAAAGCCCACCAGATGCCCACTGTGATTTTGGTTTGAAGTGTCAAAATGGCAATGTTTGTTTGCACAGTTTTTTTGTAAATACTTCAAGGCCTTTAATCTGTAGTTTATTCTGGTGTTTTAGTAGAAAAAGTCTTCCTTTGAAAATCGTATTCAAAGGAACCTGAAAACCAGTGGTTTGGCATATAGGCAAAGATATTTAAAATTTAGTGGGACTATCTGGAGGGAATCTGTAAAGTAGCTGGGAGAACAGGACACTTAGCTGGTAATATCATATAAATAATTGTACTTTTCAAAAGGAATCATTGCATGCATATTATTGAAGCCATTAAACTTTTTTTTTTTTTTTTGAGAAGGCAATCTTAGTCAAAATTTCATTTCCTTTACAGACAAAGAAAGTAAAAATAAAAAGGCTATCCTCAGTTATGCCCTCAGGCAGAAGATTGCAAAGCCAAACCAAACTCTGTGTCACTTTACTGCTCATCTACCTCCTGGAAACTGCAGTTGAAGGCCCTCTCGTGCTCCTTCCAGCATCTCAGGATGGGCTTGACAACAACCAGAACTTCTATTTTCAGACAGGTCACAAGTCTAACAGGCTCCATCTGTAGCCTGCTACAAGGAAATATGAGTAGGAGGTTCTTGAACCACAATTCCCATGAAGCATTTTTAACTGGGATAGCTATATCTAATCCTGCTTCTACCTCCAAGGAAACAAAAGCAAAAAAACCTCCTTTCTGGAGGCTGTGTGAAAAGTGCTATTCTCTAGCTCTTCCCTCCCAATCCCAGGATGGAAATTATTCTTAATAAGCATTTGACAAAATGGGCATTGATGTCTGTAACTCATAGAGTGATTACTAAATTTAATTTTAAAGAAAATATAAAACTGCCCTACATGAGGACTTAGCTGTTGAAAACATTGAGCTTTTGAAGAAGTCCTCCTCTAAATCAATGAAACTCTATCAAAGGACTTCCTTAGCTGCTAGAGGGAATATGGTATGAGGAAATGTTCAGTTTGACTCACATCTGTGCAAACAAGTAGAGGTGTAATGCTCTAAAATGCATTAAAAACAATGCATTTTGACATTACATGAGGCATAAGAATGACAAACCAAAGAACCAGCTAGCTGGTTTTCCCTGCAAAATTCATCCTCAATGATTCAAATACTTACCAACGCTTCATTTACACTCTGTCATTCGAATAGTTCTATGCACCATGCAGTATAAATCAGACTCGGAGAATACTGCAGAGAGGCAATATATCATCTTTATACCTGTTGACATGGCATGCTTTGATCTTTAGGTCTGCCTTGGGCTAGGATCAAAAAAGAAAAGTGTAAAGACAGGGCCTTTAGTTTCACTAGACTCTTTTGATTCAAGTTGGTTCAAGTATATATATACTGACCCATTGTATTAGTCACAGATTTCCATCTGTCTGCAGTACCAACTGGACAGAAATGAGGAAAAAATAATTTCATTTTTCTCCAGTTAAAACCCCTTACTTGAAAAAAAATCCTTAGAATGAAAATCAAACATAAGATAGCAAACAAGCACAAGATAAAAACCAACAAGAGCTTTAGGTGGATTACAGCAGAAAACAAAAAGACAATCAGACCTGGAATGTGCGCTTCAAGTAAAGTGCTGACCAACTACTCAATTTTTCAAATACACACTCTCTGTATATTAAGGACTTGAGTTCTTCAACAACCAAAATCCCTGCAGCCATCTGCCTACAGCCTCTTGGTGTTACGAAATGTCCATGCACACACAGCTTTTCAGACTCCGTGAGAACTACTCCTGACAAGCCTTTGAGACTCAGGCTATAATGTCTAGTTAAAGTGACATCTACACTTCTGGTCCTGCTTCTTTTCAAAGGGGATTCCAAAGTAATTTTATTCCCTGATGTAAATGTCAGTTTACAGCATCCTTGATGTAAATTAGTTCAGACTGTCAGATAAATTTTTCCCATTCAACAAAGGGTCTTACACTAGCACCTTCCCAGCAGATATTTCACAGTAAAGGGGTGCAAGACAAAATGAAAAGAATGTAGACAATGAGACTTAACTGAAACCCACCCGCAACAGAAAAACCTGTACTCTTGGATGTTGCATGTTTAAATTGTAAAACTCCTCCCAATTCCTATGCAGACAAGTTTACTAGGAAAGCAAACAAACAAGCAAAAAATAAAAAACAAAACCCCAACAAAAGCCCTCAATACTTTAAGGTTGATTTTCATGGATTTCAGTTGATACGAGAGTACTACTTTCATTATATTTTTTCACTGCAATTTCTGCTTCCAAATCCCTTAGGCCCATTTTCAAATTCTGTTGAATTACTGTGGTGGTATATTTTACCAAACAACATATATATACAGGCTGCCATATCCAACAACTGATGAAGTGTTTGCAAACTTAATTCCCATTTTCTTAAAATAAGGCATTGCTATGACAACGTACAACTACCACATCACAGCTCCAGGAAAGCAAGCTGCAGAGAACACCATTTATCTACACATTACTTTCCTCTACATTTTGCAATTAAGACCTTTCTCTTACTTATTTGGAATACTTGTGGATACAATTCAGCTGCTGTTTTAATTTTCAGACATCTAATGCATTATAACCCTTACCTTCCTCACATAGGAAATACCAGTCATCATCTCTAGCCTGGGGTTTTGAGTGCTTTTCTGGACAAATACCACAAACAAACAAACAAACAAACAAACAAACAGACAAACAAACAAACCATTTCAGATTTTTGCAACATTAATTGCATTAATTTATAACTCCATTCAGGTTTTCCAACAGCCCCGCTGACCCTTGGCTTGAATGCAGATTCCTTGTACACTTTTCTCTTTATATTCCACATATTTAACCTGGTTTCTCATATGTCATTTACTACCTTCTTCCCCCTAGAGTTTCTATATTTCATTAAAGTTTTCCTGACATATCTTTTTATTAACTTTCTCTTTTGATATCTTACACTTCAAATAAACTGTCTTATTTATACTTCAAATACTTCTCCTTTGGTTGTTTTTATCAGTTAATTAAAAAAAGACAAACCCTTCATCTCTGTGTTTTTCCCACCATTTTCACTAGTCTTTCCTAGAGTGGATCAGAGTATAGACAGAGCTTGTTTAGTTGAAAAAGTACCCCTTTGAAATCAGAAGCCCACAGCCAAGCTGAAAGGACTTTGGAGAATAAAACTCATTTTGAGGCCCCTTAAAGACAACAAGTTAATATTTAACATTTTTAAAGTGGAGGGCACCACAGTGAACATTAAAAATATCCAGAAAGGATATCAGAAATGGGGAAAGTAATGTCCTGAGAACAAGGAATTCAGGTTGCTAACTCAACAGAAAATATTTCTGCTTGATTACTAGCTGTTGCCAACTTAAAGGCAACTATAAAAAGAAAAATAAAACATTTACACACAATAATAGTCTTCTAAAATGTATCACAAAAATTGTTTATTTTGAGCAATTTAAATCATACTTTATGGGTAGCATGGACTACGTGCTAGATGCTCAGTCTCTAGTCCCCAGCTCCCGTGCTCTGCCCCCTCCCTGTAATGGCTTCTGTAGAAAACCCAACGGCAAATTAGCTCACTGTTTCATTGCATTGTGTGGATATTTACCAGCTGAGCATCAGAATTGAAAACCCACCCACACAGACTTCATGAAGGACATCAAACAGCCATTAAGGAGAAGGAGAAGGCTCACTTCATATTAAGATTTCCTGAACTACACTGAGCAAGATCTAATGGTTTGACACCATGTTAACAACCCCCCCACACCATCCAGTCCCCCTCAGTAGCAGTTTTAGAAATATATCCAGTTCATAATATTTTATTAGCCTATATAAAATATGGGATTCATCTGTTCCAAATATACCCTTACTGTTAGTCTTAAACCAAATATTTTATTAGTATCTTAAACTTAGATTCTTACCATTTTGCAAGGAAATAATGTATTTAAATTATTTTATGCCCTGAGCAATGCCAGCACATAACTTTTATGAGTAACTTGCATTCCTAATTATACTCTTTCCATTCTTGCTCCACAAATGGTATTATTTATACTCCAATACTGGTCCACTAGACAATGTATCCCAGGTATCCCAGGCCACAGACAATAAGTCTGTTAGAACAACTTATTGAGAGTCTTGCTCTTTAGCTAAGCTGAATGCATTGTTTTTCCCTATTGAAGAGTCTCTAGGACAGTACAAAAAAGGAAATAAGAAAGGAAGAAAAAAGACCACCTACCAAAACAGAGCTTTGATTTATTCTGCTTTGATTTCCTCTGATGAGGAATCAATCACTATCAGTGACTTCAGACAGAGTCCTGAACTTGAGTTCTCATATGCAGACCAGACTTCAACATCGGATATCCCATCTTCACAACTATAAAAAGTTACAGTATAACAGAATTTCATGTCAGTCCACCACGAGTCTTTTATAGGCTGAACTGCTTTTCTTTTTGCTAACAGCTTGCATATTATGAGGGTGTGTGTGTCAGAGAGCTTGTGCTGCTGGGACTTGGGACTTCCCAAAAACATCTGCTTTGATTTTCTTCTGGCTTTACATTACCCCACACCCTATTATAACATATTATTTAAACAAGTCCTTGAAATCTACTGTGTTGGATCCTTCAGAAAATCCAGATTGTACATGGGTTGAGCTATCTTCTCCCTCCAGGCCTTATCCAAACTCTTCTTTCAGACTTTGCTATATTATATGCAAATTTTATATATANGAAATGGAGTATGTTACTTGTGTTTGTGAAGTCCAACCCGTGTGGGCAGATCTGTCTGTCTCCACCAGACTTTTTTGTTCTCTATGTCACATGACAATAGAGAGGAGAAGAAAACGTTATGCCACACTAAAATTTTAACCCTTGTCTTTTGGGCTGGAGATCCCAGTGACATAGTACAGATTTGTCAACAAAGCTTGAACTGGCACTGCTTCTTGGAGCTGCTGGTAAGTTCCCATGCAGCACATTAAAGCATCATCAGCCTGTTGTAACATCAGCTTTATTCAAAGCAGAACTGTAAAGAGATGGTAAAGTGCATTAAATGAGACTCCAGTCAAGAGAAAAGCAGAAAACAAATATACCATTTGCTTACCTATACAAGAGTGCATAGTAAAGACAGGATGAATATAGCTATCTTAGCCAGAAACACTTAGAATTCCATTACATTAATATGTCTGGATGTTCATTTACTACAGGTGGTTTTTGCAGAATATACCTTCTCACAGCATTTTCATTTCCTTATTTAATCAAGAAAATAAAAAAAGGAGAAAGGAGTGGTTATAGCAAGAAAAAAAGGAAATATTTTCTACATGGTATTCAATCTAGAGAGGTGGGAAGAAGTAAATCATTGTTTTCTTTCTGGCAGAATGTTTTATTAGAGGACAAAAATTCAATACAAACATCAAGTTATTTCACTGAAATGGGTCAACACCATCCATGAGAACTGCTAAATCAGAAAGAAGAGATGATAGAAGACTGTAAAAGCAGGTTAAAAGTAGGGACTCAACTTGAGCCAAATAATAATTTTCTTACCTGGACAGGATCTGAAGCATAACCTCACTATATGGTGACATCTTACTGCACTGAGATGATAAAACAGTACACCACACTTGGAGGGAAGAGATTCACATGCTGCTATGCCTGCTTCAGTTATGGTCACCTAAAGTATAGAGGCCTCTCAAAATTACAACTGGATTTCAATGAAAAGAACTTGAGAACAACCAACAAGAAATTTCAGGTTTCCACCTAAAATTTCATCCTTCTAACCAACTGTTAACTCTTGTTTCCTTCAAAAAAGCAATTAGAACTGGCAAGCTTGTAGAAACTTGCATTAGCATAAAATTTTAACTGGAATGAAAAAGCTCATGATATTTCTGGAACATAGTAGTGCTGACATAGAATGAGTATACTGATACAAGTCACTCTTATTCCTCAGACTTCAGTGAAAAGCATGAAATTCAGGGTGACTTTTAATATATAAATAGTAAAAAAGTGAAGCATTTTTGTTCAGTGTCGTCTGTAGCAGACTTTGGGCTTCACACATCCAGAGAGAATTGTTCAGCTGGTAACAGACTTCCCTGGAAGACAGCATGAGATCTCAGAAAAGTACTGAGCCAGATTCATGAGCTTTGAACAAGACTTTAGAAGCAGTGACTTCAGTAGAACTACACACACACACTGAAAATTTACATATGTTAATTACTCTGTGAACTGGAGACACAGTATTATCCAATATGCTGGTTTATAAACCAGCCTTTCAAAATAGGTTATAATAGGCATTACCAGTGTACTTAGACTTTGTCCTGCTGTTTCCACTACAGAGGCTAACTCCATTCATCAAAAGTTTTAGCTTGATGCATTCCTTGCTCAAATGGTACTCCCAACCAAGTAAATAACAGTGGTCTGTGCGACAAAGTTTCATAATATAAAAGTACAGCATGTGCTGCAGTAAAAAGCCTATTGGTGGTATTTCTCCATGTATACTTGCATTTTTTTTCATCTGATACTGCCACATGCCTGATACCCACCTTAATGGACAGTGTGTATTTGAGTAAGGTTTGCTGGGAATAAATACATTCCTGAATATGCAAAGTGTGCTCTTTTACTGCTGGGGCCTTTATTAAACTACCTGAATATTAGTGGCCCGAAATTGCTATGATTAAGGTTTAATGAACTACTGATTAGCACTAATGAACACAACTGAACACACATTTTATTAAATGATTTGTCTCTTTTGAAATGAAAGTAATGTTAAGCCCATTAATAAAAATTATTTGGGTCATTTCTGAGCACTGTTGCACTCCTTGGAAGCCAGCCAATGTGCTGTTTGATTAGTGTTTCAGCAGGTTTTACACAGCAATAGTTAGGGTTCAGAGGCTGTATTTTCTAAGCTTAGTAAGGTCAGAGAAAAAAAATAAAGAAGTTTGTATGAGTGTTATTTGACAGGAGAGGAAAATCCCTACAATTTCTCAGGATCTGAAAGGGTACACACACAAGAAATGGGAGGACTTTGTCCCTAGTCCTACTCATAAAATAGGTGAGACTGGGAGAAAGGTAGCATGCACAAAAAAAAATCCAACAAAAAAAACCAAACCAACCAAAACAAAAAAACCCCCAAAACAATAAAACAACCAACCAACCAAAAAAAAACCAAAAAACCCAAATCCTCAAACAAAAAAATTATGTCCCCTTACTCCCCAAACACAAGCAAACATGGTTGCAAAGATATTCTTTCATATTCTTGCATAATTTCTCCATCATTTTCTAGCTAAAAGAGTTTTGGAAGCTGCATCTATCCATCTGCCATAATGCAAAGGCTTAAAGACTTTACAGAAAGACAGAGGAAGTCTTGATGAGCCCTTATGTGAGGGCAAGATGCAGTTAATTCTCTTGCCGTATAATGTCATGGAACATCCATAAATCCTCTTGGATCCGTGATGACAAGGGATGAGAACACCACTTTGGCTTGCATTTGAGGGCCCTATGTTCCACATATCTAAAGTGACAGGTTGGGTTATTAAGATATCATTCCAATTAATAGGGAAGATTCCTAGGAAATAGTTGCCCTACGTAAAGTCAGTTGTCCCTAGGAGGATTTCTCACTGATTACTCAATCAGTTATGAAGGAGGAAGGAGTGAAAAGAACTCAGCCCAGGGCAGTGTTCTTCAGAGACTGCGTTAACTTCTAACAGGTAACATAAATAGACATCGCACCTCTACGCACTGCAAAATTTATTCATTTTCTATTACCATAAACATTAATGTTTGCCATTTCAGCTGCACAGCAACCCTGAAGTAAAAGCAGTACATTTCCCCATGAGTCCCCTATCTCCAATATGCATTATATCTAAGGCCCTGATGATGCTGAGGAACCTGAAGAAAACCAAATAACATGCTGAAAAGTTCCTGGCATAGTAAAGAAAAAAACATAATAAAAAAAAAAAAATCAACATCTTAATGGAGTTTTCTCTAATGCGAGTTCATTATAGTCCAGAAATAAATTTTCCCTTTGTTAAATCAAGTCTTACTACCACCAAAAGAACCCCCAAGAACACACCCAGAGATTCAAAAGGAGTATTCGAATATAAACTCTCAATATGCAAATAGCCAGACCAACATTGCTCACATATTAGCTGCAATGAGTAATGTAGAAAACCAGTGGCACAAATGGAAAGGCTAATGAGACTTCTACAATATGGTTTTCATGTGATGAAATGCAATGGGCTAAATTCTGCTTTAAATTGTTCCCAAGTGAAACTGAAGGAATCTATATGCATTTCAATAGATCTACTCTGCATCTTCTCTCAAGAAGAGAGAAGCCGCGGGCAGAATTTGACCTATTGCCAATAATACCAGCTAAGCAAAACAGCTAATTTGCTCTACCATGTAATTAATTGAATGAACCCACAAAGTCTCAAAACAGATTTCTTCTTAGAATCTTTGAAAGATTTCATGTAGGAGGAGGAAGAGACTAAGCACACAGAACTGGAAGAGTGAGCAGTTGCAACAGCCCTAAGTCAAAGGCTTGGGAAGGCTTAGGGAATCTCCCCAAGGATTTCAGTCCTTGGACTAGATCTGCTGGATGTCAGTGGTCACCTTTCCTACAATACAGATAAACAAGAAAGACATTCTCCCCTTCTCTACTGATGATTTATGGGGTTGAAGAGGTACAGGCAGGCTGTGCAGAGAATTTCCCTTTGGAGGAAATAGAGGAAGACCACCCAAGACCTCTGCAGCTACACCAAGAGCTGGAAAACTGCTGGCGAAGAGCATTGCCACCACTTTTAAGAGGTTTAGTTGTGCAAGTGATGAAGGTGGAACTTCAAAGAGCACAATCTCCCTATAGAAGCTCCCACAATCTGAATGACACATCTTCATCAGTGGCTTCTCTGTTTCCAAGAACAGTTTGTTGTCTCTTAGTAAGTAGAAAATTACATCAGTACCAATGAGCAACAATTTATGTTTGTTATCATCTCGCCTCCTTTGAGCACACAATCTTCCTAGTTGCTAGCAGAGAAAACATTCATTTGTGGATTAAGACATCACTACTTTAAAGAGTACAAAACCACATTCAAACTTGGTTACAATAGCCAGATTTAATTAATAAGTAAAGAAGAAAATTAATACACACTTTCAACATGCAGAGGTATAACCCAGAGTAGAATACTGGGGAAGTGGAGCAAAGGAGAAGTAGTGTTTTTATAAATTATGGTCTTCAACGAAACTACTAGGGCTTAAAATCCCACAGAACATCTTAAATTAAGAAGTGGGATGCTGTGAAATTTAGCCTGAGAAAATTAACCAAGCTGTCACACAAATGTATGTGATGTAAGCATTATCTATGGAAAAAAGATCCATATATACTGCAGACAAAGAGTACCAGGATTCTATGAAACAGACTTTATAAAATGTCAGAATGATGCAAGAATTTACTGCTGAAGAAATCAGACTTTCCTGAGGATAAAACAACCACAAGTTAGTTGAACCCTGCTGTGAGAAAGTTGTTCTAAAAAACTGATTTAGAGTCTGGTACCATGTGCTACCACTGCTTCTGATGGGCTCCTGCTTTGATCCACAGCACAAATTGTTCCTGTGGTCATATTTAGGTCTTGTATATGTATATATATATATGGGGGGGGGGTATAATATAATCCAAAACTAAGAAATATCTGTAATAACACACCAAGACACTTCTCATCCTTGTCCCTGGAAAAGCTGGATTGAAATACATAATATCCCCTTTTAGTGCTTATAACTCAAAAGGGACTGACAGGATTTATGTACATGAAACAACAGCTTTATTAGCAACTTGCTTAATCATATTTCTTTTTAATAAAACCTTGAAGTAGCAGCCTATAGGGTCTAGGAGATGCACATAATTTGAGAGGAACAGTAAGTCTATATTTCTCTGCAATGAAAAATTTAAAATTACTGTTTAGAAAATACTTCTTTGGATGTGCAATAATCAAGGATCAGAAAACTCTCTTTCTATTTAATTACAAGAAATTCAGAGGTTGTTTTAAACAGTAAGAATCTGCTTAATTTTTAGGAAAGGCTTCTTAGGAGTAGGAAAACAGCAAAGACAAATTCAAGGTCTTAGGAACAAGGAATTTTAAAAAATATTACATCTTCATTTCTCAGGGAAAAAAATAAACTCTGGATTATCTCAGCATCTCGTAAAGAGATAAAGCATTAAAGTTATGTACCTAAGATCATACATTATTCATGAATTGCAAAATGTGCATCCTTAACTAGTTATTCCCCCTACCCCCAGAATGTAATTAAAACCAATGACTCTTCTACTAGGACATGTAAGAATAATAAACGAGATTGTTAAATAACAAGTTGAATTAAAGCTCCTGGTAAATTTCTTTGACAAGAATTTCCATTATAAGGAAAAATGGAAGAAAAAAAAAAAGTTGAGAAATATTTTCAGTTGTTCATATAACTACAGCTTCAGGAGTAGCTGCTCCTAGAAAAAGACATGGCTAAATTTAACAGAGGTATTTTCCTTTTATCTAGGCAAGTCATCTCTCCTATTTAAATCTCTTTACCTATGTCAGATGATTGACAGCTGGATACTATTCAAGACACCTGTATTTGGTCTGAGAGGCAGCCTGAAAGTCTCCAGGGACTTTTCTGAGCTTGTACCACAGGAAACGGGTCAAAATATTTACTTCTGGCAACAACCATGAAACTTCATTTGCTGCTGTTATTTTCTTTCTAATTAAAGACTCATTTCAAAGCGGAGTGGAAATAATGTGTCTGCTGTGGTTAATATTTAATCAGCAGTCTAGCATGCCAACCATCTATCCCTTGTAACAGCCCGGGGTCAGTGCCCTGGATCCCACTGGGATGCCATATGGCCGTGTCCAGAAGACTGCAAGCCACAAATGACCCATCACGGGTTCAGTGATAGCATGAATCAATGAGGATACTAATTATTGGTTTTGAAGAGCTGACTCATCCACTGTGGGAGTGAACATTATGTTAACAACCTTGAGTGTTTCAAATCGTAATATGAGATGTGTTATTATCAAAAAATAGAGCAAACCAGATTCAAATCATCCAACTTTTTCCTTGTCATTTACTGTTAAATAATTTAAATACAGTGTATCTGTACATAATGCAAGTGCAGTACTTAATATCACTCCAATCCAAGAATAATATAATAAATAAATTTTGAACCTATTTAAAATCCAGACCCCCAAATACCAATTTGCAAACTTTCTTACATGGTTATAACAAGGCCATTATTTAAAATCTATTTCAGCAAATGGAATGTTTATCTCTTATTTCACAAGGACCTGGACTAGATTTTGAAATGCTGAAACTGGGAAAGCACTTAGGTGTACATTCAACCCTCGGTAAGGATACATGTGTCTGTAATAATATCTCCTGAACCATCATCAAGCCTGGACATGCTTGCTGATATGCTCAGCAAACCCAGAAGCTGCACTCCAGAGAGTACAGCATCCCTCTTTGCTATGCTTCTCCAGCAGCTCGGTACATTTTTCCAGCATGTTAGGACTTCTGATAAAAGAAAACCTCATTACTGTTTCTGATTCGTTACTGATACCTGAGAAAGTAATTTGCGCTGTTAAACGGGCTACAGTCTAGAGAGTGCAGGATCCCACCTTTTGTAGCAGGATGTTAGGCAGATAGGACACCATCTAATATATCAAGGATCTTTGTGGGAGACAATTACTCATCTTCCACGCTTAACTTCAAGCCAATGCTTAATCCTTTAGCCAAAGTGAAGCTAGAAACAGGTGTTGCTCCTAAAGTCCTGGATGCTCCCGTATGACACAGTTATGTGGTTTAAAGATCACGCACAAAATTCAGACTCAAAGAGCACCTCACAGGCAGATCCTTTCTTTAGAGACTGAATTCTCACTTTTCTCATTAACAGCAGGGTAGTTTGTCTAATGCCTCAACTCAGGCAATCTCCTGCAGAAGAAAGTTGGTACAGCTTTAAACTTCATTTAGCTCCCTTTCAGAGCAGCTGACTACAAGTCCGTGTTGTACGAACTTCCCGGGACACAGACCCGGCTGGCGGCTCGCTCAGGGAACGCGCTATCCCACAGAAATCTCGTGGGGGCGTTGTACCCACCACCACGCTAGTATGCGTTATGCCCTATACATTATTATCACTACTACTACTACTACTATTATTATTATTATTATTATTATTATTATTATTATTATTATTATTATTATTATTATGTCCCGTGCAGCGCGGAGGTAACTGGGGAGACGGGCGGGCTGGAGCTGGCTCTTACCCCGGACTGTCCGGAGCTGGCTGTCGGACAGAGTGACTCTGCTGCCGGAGAGAGGAGTGGCCCGACTGCCGGACATGGGAGTGACTCTGCTGCTGGACAGAGGAGTGACCCCGCTGCCGGACAGAGTGACCCCGCTGCCGGACAGAGGAGTGACACAGCTGCCGGACCTAG
>VXBU01006345.1:214142-263779 GCA_013400315.1 Bombycilla garrulus
AGTGACCCCGCTGCCGGACAGAGGAGTAGAGGAGTGACACACCTGCCGGACAGAGTGACCCCTCCGGGCCCGGCCCGAGCCCCCGCGGCCGCAGAGCGGCGCTCGGGCTCCCTCTGGCGGCCGCCCCGCGCCTGCTCGCTCTTCTCCGAGCGCCCGCCCCGCGATTCTGCATAGGGCAGAATTCTTTTCCTTTTTCTATTTTTTTTTTTCCCCTCTCCTAGTAAAAAAGATAGTGCCTTCCCTCGCTTTTCTTTCAGCCACTAGAGACTTCAATTCTGCAGCTGGATCCTGGCCAAACTATTAAGTTCTGTGAAAAGCAGCACCAATTTTGTCGAGACCCCACACTGGAATAAGCAGCGTGGGTTAATCTTGGGGCTGTCACCATTGTAAGCCATGAAGAAAATGGGCTTTCTACTCTGGGAGTTGGGAAATTGTATGAGAACTTCACACTTTTTTACACCTGGCCTGGCAAACCACAGAGAAAACCCTGAAAATAAAACACCTAAAGACTAAAGAAATGGAAATATACAGAAAAAAATAGTGTTTTTCCCAGGACAAGAAATAAACAGAAATTGGCATTTAATTTTGGTTTGTGTCATTCTTGGTTTTGGTGGTTTAAGAACTGTTGGTTGATGGTCAGAATCAGCAATATTAGGTACAGGGTCAGTCTTATCATTATGAACATTATTGTTGTTTGAATTAGTAGAATAACCGGCAGAGAAAAGGTAGCAGAAATAGTTTATTTTCAATTAGAGACATAGACATTCTCAAAAATTTCTCAACACTTTATTTTTTTTTTTTTAAAACTAGAGAGTAAATGTAAGAATACAGCATGCACATCTCCTCTTTCTATTTCTTATTCCATGTCACCAACTTTCTATCCAAAAACAAAAAAAGAGAAATTAGAACACTGTGGGAGTCATCCTCCAGGAACAGGCACAGGTCTCATTAACCCCTCAGCAAACAAACAGATTACTTATGGAGGAAGGTGGTCAATCTACAGCATCCCAGGTACTGCTGTCTCCAACCAGGCTGAAGATTATGTGTCTGCACGGAGTAATATGGCACAGCAGTTTCCAAGTGGCCTTGAAATTTTCTCTGAGCTTGGCGAGCATTTTTTCATTTTGCACATTGTTCAAAATTTGCTGCAGTGATTTCAGAAGTTATGTAACTGTGTCAGATGCTCATATGAACGACAACTATTTCTTTGGCTTTATTTTCCCAGAAATGCTTCTGGCATTGCTTTTCACAGAAACACCAGAACAGAAATAGCTCTGTGGCAGCACTGGAACTTTGCCTTTTTAGGTGCAGTGAAGATAATTTTTTAACTAACAGGCTGCTATTTTATTCCTATGTTACTATGCCATACATTTGTTCTGCTGATTCTACCAGATCATGTCAGGTACCGATTTTGCCTACCTAAATTAAAAAAAAAAAAAAAAAAAAAGGAAAGAAAACTTATTTTTCTTCTATATTTTAATGACATCTCACTTCCCCAGCACTCTGTTCAGTGCTAACAATCCATCTAAAAGCTCATTCTCATTATTAAAGCATAAAAAAAGATGGGAAAAGACAGAGAGGGGAAAGATTTCAACATGGCCGTTGCTCTGATCTGATCCCCTCTCCTAAATTTACCAGTGGTCTAACCAAGCTGAGTTAGATCATGTGGTGCTACAGAAGGTCTACAGAGAGAAATTATCTCAAAACACATTGCAAACATGGAGTCAATTCTACAGAAAGACACATCTACAAAGAAAGAAAGACAATTCCTTATTTAATCAATGATGGGGAAAATGAAACACAGAAAGGTTAAGTGACTCATCAAAGTCACACAGAGGAGGTTTAACCTGCTCACTATAAAACTTGCTTTAGGGTTAACAGCAGTGAGATTAGGCCAAATTCAGAGAAAGAGTTGGCAAAAAATTTAGACTGTGGAGCTACACTGACCTTTCCACCATGAGGGCACACTTCTTTGCAAAAGAAAAAAAATTATTCATCAAAGACGACTTGTCTGCTTTTCTATCCTGGTACAAATACCTCTATGTGAGACATCTAGGTGATCTCATCCTGCATCCTCCCTACACACACATACACGGTTAGGGAACACAACCTTGTTTAAAATTACCTAATTTATTGCTTTTGTTACTATTTTCCCAAGCAGTAATATTTCAGAGAAAGAAAAATTATTTCTTCAACTACTGTGAAAAATGCTCTATAAAGTCGGGAGAAGGTCTACAGTATGAAAGAGGAAAACTGGAAACTGTTTGACAATGACAGTGTCACGAAAACTAAGCTTGCATTTCAACACAATATTCTTTTCAAAGAAAAATATGGTCTTCTTTAAGTACATAAAGCTAATCACATCAATTCATTTTTGAGGAAATGAAATGCTCCAAATGACCTTTATTTTTGTTCAAAAGGATTTGGTAAAATGTTTCTGTTCAAAACCAAATTGTCACTTTTTCATTTGATTTAACAGTTTGGCTGTTGAACTGAAAAAATCCATTCATCACCTAGTTTCATTATGATCTTACAGATGAGGAACTGAATTGCAGAGAAATCATCTTTATTCCTCAAGCCAGCACAGAAAGTCTGTGGCATAGAAAGAAATTGGTTGAACAGTGCCAAACCTGTGCTAACATCACTGCGCTTTCCATGCCAGCACGTCTGCAGGGGGTTGTTTACCTGCAACCAAACACATGAACTAAAATAAAATAGGTAGAATGATGTGAAAGGATCAATTAGATTTAGGAAGGGAAAATGAAAATAAAGAATTACAGCAATGGCTCGCTGCTCTCTATAAGAAGTTTGCCTGGCTCTGCAGACACCCAAGGTGATGATGGCATGCAAGTGCCAGCGTAAACTGGTCAATGCCCTGATGGCATGGGAAAGTGCACACCCCAGCTGTGTAAAACTGGGTATCCACCTTCTGCACATTCATGCCCATGAGCAAGAAGGGCTCCCAAAGGTGCTCAGTTATCTGGATTAATATCAGATCAGATTGTAACAGGTCCTTCTCCTCTAGGTTTCTCTCTCTTATGCCTGCTGCTATTATTTCTGCATCACTTTCTACTGCAGTCAGGCTGTTTCAGTTTCTCCCACTGCTTGAAATATAAAAGCTGTTTGGGATTTCTTTGCACTGGGCCATGTCAGGGTTAATATTCCACTTCTGCTTCTTGCTCCTTTTCAATCTGGATAAGATTTCCCTACATGCCAGACTTGTTTTGCTGAAGACAAATATGAAACATCAAAGGAGGAACATCAGAGTTTCCTGAAACAACCTGAGAGCTGGCCACGAGTCTAGTGACATGACTTGAAAAGATGGCAATGAAAAACAAACATACCTCAAATTCCCCAGCTATACAGTCTCCACTTCAGCATATTACAAAGTATTGTGTGAACTGCTGCTCTCCTTCCAGTCCTGTTTTCAGCAAACATTTAACTTGCAGAGCTATAGCTCTGTATAATGTGTTATTATTCAGAAGAAAATCCAAATTATAACATTTGGAACCAGCATCAGCATACCCAGAAAAAACTGTGTGCTTGTACAAGGAAAGTTTTAGATCAACTATTTTCCAAGTTCCTTTATCCTCACCTGTATTTTAACTATGAAGAGAATATTTTACTTCTGGGTTCAGAAGTATGGAAATTCAGAGCTCAGCAAGGGACTCTGGGCAGTGCCACAATTCTGCTCTCAAAAATCATGTGATCTGCAGCATGAGTGCAACAACCATGGTGTCTCAATGGGCTGGTCAGCTAAATGGGAATCATAAGCTCCCATCGAGGCACAGCAGTGCAGCAACACCTATTTACTCCTTTTCACCACACACACAGCATGAGAAAGCTTTTAGTCATGTGCAGGCCTCCTCCCTTGCACTCACTTGCAAAGACAAGCTCTTCCACCCACAGCTGCTCTGCAAGGCAGCCCCCAGCTGGAATTAGGCCCAGAGCTGGAATTAGTTAAAGTGAACTCAAAGGATGTTCATGAAGGAGGATAAGCATGTAAAAAATAAAAAAGTAAAACATGAGAAGGGCAAGAAAGCAGACCAAAGCAAGTAAGCAGTGAAATAGTTACAATACTTGTGCTGCAGGGTGATGTTCCCACTCCAGCATGTGTTATTTCAAGATGATGCAATGCAAAGGCATCAGGCCAGTGTTGGAGGGAAGGGGACTCCAGAGTGGTAAGCAAAGGCAGTGCCCAGGTCAGGCTGGAAGAGGACAGTACTTGAAGGTCTCATCAGAACAAAATACCTGAAGCATAAGTGTTAACTCTGGCAACTGACGATCTGTGCTCACCACTGATTACAGGGTAAGAGAAAATAAAAGGATGAGTGTTAAATAGCAATGTATCAACTTTGATAACTGAGTTTTCACTCCTCTTGGAAATACTAAAAGCTATATTCTTCATTTCTCCTCTTCTCTAAAGATAGGACAGAAGTAATACACTGTAAAAGTCAAACACATAAACTAAGATTTGTGGGCTATCTTCAGTCATATTGTTGAGTAGCTAACAACGACCAAAAAACCCCCTTATAGTAAAAAATGACTGCAGTTATCTTGTAAAATTAAAGAAATGTTTGTATTTTGTTTAAAAAAAATCATACAGTCCAAGATTCAACTATTACCTTTTGGTCTGATGTTTACCATTATTCCCTCAGACAACTTTCTAAACAAAAGAAAGGAGAGGCATGGTTACACTTACCATATTTCTTAGACAGAGTCGTCTATCATATCCTGGTTGCAGGATGAAGGAAGGATTGCCTGCTACCTCTTCTTCTCTAGCCCTGGTTCCAGAGATGGTATTTGTCCTTTTGCAGCCAGGTGAGCTCTCCTGACCACCAGGAGCTGCTAGCTGGCTGAACGTATTCTAATGGTTTAATGACTGAGGGACTTCAGCAGCTGCCTAACAGAATATGAATGAGACCCAACCCTGCAAATCCACCTGCAAACTATTAGCTTCTTGCATGAGTAAATCCATTGAAATAATAGAATTCATGAGTAGCCCCATTACAGTGTTCACAGAACTGAAACATAAGCCAAGAAACATAAGGTCAAATGCACTTCTGGTTTAGTTGTCTGTATAGGCAAGCATAAAATATTTGCAAAACAAATCCCAAAGTCTTTATTGCTAACATTAATGAGACAAACCTCACTTAAATAGCCCTGATATTTTCAATTGCAGCTTCTGAATACAGAGACTTTTGCATGGAGAGGAAGAAAGGTATGACTGCAACATCATTAATCTGATCAGTAAGAAATAAAGTGGTGGTTACAAACATAGTCTTATAAGTTACCAGAAATATACTGATCTTCTACTCATTATAGACTTTTACTCCTCACTATGCCATATATGATGGACCTATTTATGCTATCTGGTGCAAGAGGGCAATAGAGACAACGTATTGAGAAGCATAAATAATACAAATGCACTTAGTGTGATGGAGAAGATGGGAATTGAGGTGGAAATGTGGGAATCTAGTTCCAGAATTTGATTATCAATCTTTAGTATTTGAAAGTCTTGCATATATGCTCTCTACATAACATGCTATATGCAGACAGAAGATAACTTTAAATTAGATCAAGCCTGTAAAGGCTTCCTTGAAAAAAAATAGGAAAATTCAGTTGTTCAGGGGCCACTGAAATATTATGGCCCCATAAGACTTGTGACAACTTAATTACAGACACAAACAATATTTTGTATGGAAACCAGCTTATACAGAGGGCAGATGCTTGAAAGGAGCATAGTTAAAGCTGAATGGAAAACTTCTAGTTCAGACATTTCTAGTATTTAATTTTGCAAACTAAATAACAACACTCACCTGTAAGTGATTTTATATGATAATTAATGATGTAGGAATTACTATCATTATTGCACTTAGTATGTTGCTTCAGGAGAGATTTTCAGAACTCAGCCTCTGAAGATGAAGTGTAGTTTTTGTTTTGTAGTTTCTTTCATGCAAACTATGTCCCCAAAATGTCAGAGTTAACTGAACTGTCACAGAGTCAACTGAGCTGTAAAGATCATAACAAAGGAAAAGAGGCAGAGGCAATGGAGGAAAAAACCCAAGCTCTAACAGTTTTCATTTGAGTTAGAAAGGAGATAAAAGCACTATGGAGTGGCAAAGGTGAACGTTCTATCAACCTCTTAAAGTAATTGTGTTTTACCAGGTGTTGAGCCATAATACTGTAAAATAATAACATGTAAGTGGGACTATAATAGCCTAGAGAGAGACAAAAGGGTAAAATTTGGAAAACAGGAATTCTGACAGTGAAGTGCTGAGACATTCTATTGGTGACTGGTGAGCTCCAGACAATAGTTATAACAATCCCTGAATTTTTCATCCCCACTTTGTTATTTCACACACATAGAGACCTATTACTATCATACTCTTTATTACCTTGTGTTTACAGCTGTGGAATAGCATTAAAAAAACACAAGCAAAAGCATAAGACAGGTCAAGTTACCAACAAGTCAAATTAAAAGTTTCCAACCCTCCCCGTCAGTACTTCTTAGGAAGAAAAACAAAACAAAACAAAACAACAACAACAACATAAAAAAAACACACCAAGAAAAACAAAACAATGAAAGTTATCACCAGAATTTTGAAGGAAGACCTAGCACATACTGTTTTATAAATAAAAGTGCTGAGTTATGGAGCTCACTTGAAATGCACGAGTGTATACAAGAAAAAGCACTCTAAAATATAACAGGTAGTTCTCTTTGAGAGATATCAGACTGTAACTCTTTACTTCTGCATAAATGTAAAAGAAAGGTGTAAGGGGAAGCATAATTAATGTCTTCAGCTCCAGCAGAGAAAAGTTGCAAACACACTTGCAAACCAGTCTTCTCATGAAGTTACCACATTTAAAGGAACTGCTTCAGAGGGCCATCTTGGGCAAAGGTCTTCCAAGATGGTCCCATGATAGTCCCTGGGGTAAATGTAGGCTGTATTTTCCATGTGAAAATTACACTGTTATTCTGGACAGATTTTCATTTAAAAAAAAAAGAAAAAGTGAATATCAGTTGATGTCTTTGAAAGACTTTCACATTTATGGTAGATCACCATCAATCCCATTGAAGTTGGGAGTGTAAGGGTGTCTAAAATTTGAGTTACCAAATAGACACAACAGTTATTAGAGAAACAAAAGTATTTGTGCATAGTTAAAAATAAATATTATTTTGTGTTTGCTTGGGAAACAACCTGGAATGGTTCTTCCATAAATTGTGATGGGATTGGAACAGTTTAGTGTGTGAAATAACTGTTTATTTAGACACATTTTGATAGAAGGTAGACTGGCATATCAGTGGTTTGATGGCAAGAAGCCAGGGTGACATTGTTACAATTTTTCCCACAATTTCCTCATATTCTCCAGGAAGAGGTGAGTATTAGGCTCTGAGGAATCAGAAATAGTTCATTATAAAAAGTTGAAAAAGAAAAAAGACATTTACTTAAAAAAAAAGAAAAGTATTATCAGCTTACTGACTGAAAGTCTGTGTTTACTGTTCATATCTAAAGGAAAGCAGCACAGTCCACTTCACACATCCCCAGGCTTGGTTCACTCTTCTCACTTCACTCCAGTGAGAGATCTGTACCAGGGCAGGAGTCAGAACAGCTCCCCTTTCCTCTAGACTAGTCTGCTGACACACACACAGTAAAAAAGGTGCAATTCTAAGCTATTTTAGAAGTAGCCCATTTCTAAAGTCATCGAACACCACGTTTAACAGGGCTCTACAGAGTAAACTTATATGCCTGGTCAATATGATAGTCTGTTAATTTGGTAGCTGGAAGAAAGTTTATATTCTGAACCTCAAAGTCTTCAACATTTCCAGAACATTCTGAGGAAAACTCAGAAAAGCTGTTTTGCAAGAGCCAGACAAATCCAACGAATTATTAGAGATGGAATATGTTCAGTAGGAACACCAACAGAGAGCTGAGTTCTAGTATCTACTTGCCAGAAATGTAAATTTATGTAGAAAATACCCAAAGTAAAAAACACAGAGGACTCAGGTGCAACCAGTCATCCTCCAAGCAGGCGGGAGTAACAATGGCACCAGTTCTGTGCTGCAGTCCACGCTGGTGTCCTACTGGGAAAAACAGGACCTGATGTCTCTTTACTCATGGCCTTCGAGTTCTAACAGAATCACAGTGAAGACAGCTCCACAAAATCGTAGTATGTCATTCAAATGGTCTCAAATTGTTGTCTTTAACCTACAGGAAATTATATGTGAGACATCCCCATCCCACTTCTCTACACCAGCAGTATTGTTATAGGAGTTTCCATTATCTAAGAATTCCTTGGCCTCTTTTGGCAGTCTCTAAGCTGTCCTATCATTCTACTGTTGGGTCTTCTTTCCTCATCTTTAATATCCCTTAGTCTTCAAACATGCAAAGCAAAACAAGCAAAGCAAACAAAAAACTCCAAACAACTGCCTCAAATCAGGACACAATAATTTCATTTACTTTCTAAGTTTCTCTCATTTTTTAAAATACCTAATCCAGGAAATCTCTTCCCACTCAGTTTTAGAGGAAGGCATTACAACAGCTTTGCTGTACCTTGAGAAGTTCTGCCCATGAGGGAAATATATAGTTTCTGGGATTCTTCTGACACAAATTCCCAGCCAAATTGCAGAGAAAAAGACAGCATCAGTAACTTTGAAAAAGAAGATGAAGCAAGAGCATAAGTTCAGGCATTAACAGCTTTGGTTCCTTTATAGCAGCTGAAGGATTTACACCAGTACATCTTGTGTGAACACCTCTAAGAATATATTTTTTTTATCTTTAATCTATCTGCTGATACTATTTTACTTTACACCACTGCGTTTTATGATTTCATCATTCAGCCTCTTTCTGCTTCCAACAAGGCTGGATTTTCTGAGAACATAATCAAAAAGTTGAAGGCCAGCCTCACCAGATTTCCTGATGGCTGCCCTGGTCCATACACAGATCTGCAGTTTCTCTGGGAGGATTGCCCTCACTCAGCCTGTATGGATCTCCTGTGGGGATTTGGTTTCCAGGTTCAGCTGCAAGTGAACCCTTCCTGATAAACAAGTTGAAGAACTAAGGAATACTTTGAGGACAACAACAAAACAACACAATTCAGGGGTTTTTTTGCCTTACTTAAGATGCTTTACCAGGTGAAAGCCTGTTTTAACAAGTAACTCACTAGACTCAGAAGATTCAGGTCAATCCCCTCTTCATTAGCAGACTCTGTATGTGACCTCCTTAATACATTCCACAGTACTATTTCATAGCTGTGAAATGGAAAAACTCCCTACTTCAAAATGATGAGAGGAGGGAGTGCCTCAGGGATTGTGAAATACTCAGCTATCATGTGAGGGGAAGCTTACAAGCATGCAGACAGTGATACTTTATTTTGAAAGCTGACCTGTGCTTCTGTAGCATTCATAGTCCTTGCTCTTTTTGACTCATCCATTTATACCTTATGATTAATATCAGTAATTTAGCATTTCTAGTACCCTCTACATTATTATGAGAAATACAAAAAACAATTAAGTAGCTCAAAGAGATGTTTATTAGCTAGGATTTTACATTGAGATTACAGCATTTGAGCCATAGGTCTCCCATGCATTTAGAAGCATTTTTCCCCTGTTGTGTCCCCTTCATTGCTTTACTATCTCATAATTAAAATTAAATTGCATCTGGAAAAGCAAAATGCTGGACATTTTATGATGCATTATTCTTCGGCTGGATTTGTTTTGCTTATTCACTGAGTAATTTGTGAAACTCAGTAATTTGCCACGGCTATCCCAGTCATTAGTGCAAATTATTCTCCTTCTACTGTATTTGTTTGTAATTGCCTTTTGAAATTAATTCATTTTAATTTCCTAAAAAAATTCATCATGGGATGTTAGTTTTCTTAAGAGGGTTTAATTCCTTAAAAGAGTTCTAGGATTGTGATTAAGATGCATATTCAGAGGAGGCATTCATATATATTCACCTTGGAAATTTATGTTTCGTATATTAAGAATCAGTATATGCCACATGCTGGGCCACACTTAAATTGCTTGTTAGGGTTAAAACATACTCATGTTTGACTGTCCTGTAAACTAGAAGATTATCCAGCATGCCTGGGGCAGCACTTACACTGTTACCATACCACATTATTTTCTAGGGAAAAAGCATTCAGGGGTGGCCAGGGTTTTCACCCTGAGTATAACACTGAAATCTTGGACATGTTTGTAAATTCAGGACATTTACACTGTTTTTTTTTTTTTCGCTTGTTTAGTTTTTTTACCAGTGTTTCTCACATATTAATCTATTTATTTTGATAGGTATAGAATGTGCTTCTTCCCCCATTTGGATAATAAAGTTGCATTATGGTGACACAAATAATCTAGTGGAGATTAACACTGAATCCTCAAATTCTCCTGACCAGCACAGCCTCCTTTTGTGAAGCTTCTACACCAGTAAAATTTCGAGCACCCTTGAAAACCCTGGCATAACAAACAACTGAAAAGTTTAAGAGAGCAACCTCAGAATCAGAGGGAACAGAAAAACAGCTCCATATCACTAAAATAATTCTCTAGGCTTTAGTAAAGCCAAAGCCTTTTCTTATTTTTTTTAATGACAGTTCTAGTAATTATTTAAATATGTACTTAGGAGGGACCTGATGCAAACTTTTACTTTTGTTGCTCCAGTCACATTAAAATTTCAGCCATTAAAGTTAGGGAATTAGATTTTGGAAGGTGACACTTTGACTAATAGGGAAAAATAATAATAATGGAAATTTGCTTTGTTCAATGATTCCTTTCAGTGTAATGTGCTTTGGACTGTTTAAACCACTGAATGTCAGTATTATTCTTCCTATCAAATCCACCTTTATCCATTCTTAATGGACTGCCCAGCAGGTATCTATATATTCATGTCCTTTGGTGGCACAAAAGTCTCAGTGAGCCTTCAAGTATCATCTTTATATCATTTATTTAAATTAGGATGCACAAAATACAATATCTGCATACAGGATAGTGGCATAATTCTAAGGGTTTTTTTCAGATGAGCCAAAGAAAAACCATCCTCATGACACGAACCAGTGCAATTGGATGATATTGCACAATTGAAAACCAAGGTGAGAGAAGCCAGACATCCACGGATTCACCTTGTTCTCACAGGGCTGGTGATCACAACAAGCAGTACCTCATTTAGTTTATCTGTTGAGCACTGGGCAAGCTCTCTCAAGTGTATGTACCTCTGGGAAGAAAAGGAGACTGTGCTTGCAGGAACTTTTAGTCTAGGAGAGAGCAAGCAGCAGCTGAGATGCAAAGCAGCAAAGCCAGTGGAATAAGCACACTTCAATGCACATTTTTAGTGCCAACAAGGCTGCAAAAGCCATTTGGAATGAAAAGTTGGAAAGGAAGGGCAAAAAAGTAGTTCTTACATCCTTACTGGTCATCCTGCCTTTTCTCTTTTCTTCTCTCCAAGTTGGGGGAAAAGAAGGGGGTTTGCTTTTTCCAGCACTTAGCAGAAAATCTCCTTGGGAGGAAAGCAAGCAAATGGTTAGTTTCCAAGACATTTTTTTAATGCAATTTATGTTTCCTAAATAAAAAAAAAAGCCTTCTGGGGAGTTGACACATTGCAATTTTTGTTTCACAGAGATTCTATTTCTAGTCCCAACTCTTTTCTGAGTAGCTTTCTCACTAATAGCAAAAAAGTAGTCAAGGAAAAATATTTGTGGATGTGCAGTTATGTACAGATTTGTGCACAGAAATGGAAAGCTTAAACACCAAAATCTAATGCAGAAGGTGGAGAAAACTACCTGTTCAGAGCTTTTAAGTCAGTTTTAACGCCATTAGGTAGAAATGGACTGACTGCATAACAAGACAAACTGAAACTCCAGCAAGAGCAGCATACCTAAGAAGCACAAAAAAGGCAGCTGGAAACAGTGTACCAAGTCCAGAACTATGTTTACAGAGAAGGATAAAAAAAAAAGAAAAAAAAAAACAGAAGAAAAGAAAAGCATAGTATTTTTACAGTGTATGATTAGGAACACCAGCCAAATTACTTCCAGGAAGAATATCCTGTTTACAGAGATCTCTAGAGATTCTCTGTGTTCATGCAGCTGATTGTATTGTACGATCACTTCAGTTCATTTTTCTATTGTCCACATTTGCAGTATATTTGTGGCTATTAGCATTTCTCTGAGGATAATTATTCTCTAAGCAATGAAGAAATGCCCCCCTTTCCTTGCTCTCAATATCTTAGGAGAATAACACATGGCCGGAAGGTAAGAGCTCAAAACAGAATTAAGCTGGATGCCTGAAGATGGGAACTCCCTGGCAAAACCACACCTTGTGTAGGAGGACAATTGCATTACTCTTATATGTTCACAGTGTATTTCTTCCCAGCAGTTGAGTTTTCTCATTCTTCCTGCAATCTGGAGAACACCCCTAAATTTGCAACAGCTCTAACAGTAAATTAAACAGTTCTGGAAATGCTTGTGAAAGTGCTTCTTTTTGTCATATAGAAGCAGACAGAGTATCTAGAAGAAGGAAGTAGCTGTTTCCCTATTGCTTTATGAAGTTTTTCACTTCTGACAAGTGGATGAGCAAATCTAGGAACTTACTGCAAAATTTTAACTCCATTATTAGTATCATCTGCACTAACTGTTTTGGGAAATGTTTTCCAGCCCCCCTGTACTTTTGATAGTGGATGACTGCACCCATACAATAGGTAGAATGTAGTACAATCTGAAGAATTAACATTTGAATAGTGTTTGTGATTCTCAGGCTGAATAGGAGCTAATTAAGAAGTCACAAATTCCAGGAGATGGCATTTCTTGTTACAGTTTCATGTCCTGGTTTTCAAGTGCAACCAGTTAGAGTTGGATAAGGAAAACTGGAAGATAATGTAGAAGAGCCCTTTATATTTCTTTCCCTGAATCTGTGTTTTTTTATTCTGGTTTATCTTCTGTCACCACTCCAGGGCAAGCCGAGGAAGAAGATGCCCAGGCACACTCTTTTCTTTTGGTCACACTCTCAGAGCTGGAGAAGCTCATGCAGCATAGAAATAACTTTTGTAGAGTTGGTATTATCGAGGAGTCTGATAGGTGACCTCATTGCTCTCTACAGCTTCCTGAGGAAGGGGAGTGGACAGGAAGATGCTGATCTGTTCTCCTCGATGTCCATTGATGGGATTGGGTGGGAACAATTAAAACCTGCATCAGGGGAAGTTTGAATTGAACATTAGCAAGCATTATTTGCTGAGAGGTTGGCCAAGTATTTGAACAGGCTTCTAAGAGGGGTGGTTGATAAAGCTTGAGAAGTAATGAGAATGACAAAAGAATCAGGCAGAACAAACTGAGTGCCCTAGTTACTTGGTGTCCTGGGTCCATTCAAACAAAATACAGTTGCTGCAGTGAAAGAAATCAATGAAGAAACATCTGGAGAGAAGAGATAGGGGCCTTTCAGCACTGCATCTTGGGAGCTGTGTCCTAGAATGCAGTGGCTGAAATAAAATTTAGTGGGTTATGTTGGACAAGCAACAGTGATCACCACACTGGGGTAAGAAATGCTGGTGCATTTCTTATGCTTTTCATGCTAGAGCATGAAGACTGCATATGGGGAAATTATTTACCTCTATTAAATTTTTGGTGCTGATATTAGAAAATATACATTTTTAATAGACACATTTAAATGTATTTTAAACACTAGAGGTGTGGGAGGGTAGGTAAATGCCAGATAAATTCCTTCATGACTGGATAAAAATATTTTACAGTAGCAGAAGTAGGAAGTTCAGTCTGTTGATTTTATCAGAAAAGTAGATTGACAGCTGACTTGATGCCAGCATATAAATATCTTCATGGGAAGAAAATGCAAAGTGCTAGAACAATATTTTTCTTATTAAAGCAAGGACAGACATGGATACGATATTTCGTAAGAGAAACCAGACAATTTGAGATAAAAAACAAACTATTTTCTCTTAGACAAAAAAAACATGGTTAACTCACTAAAGGAAATTACAAAGGGAAACAGTGAATGTTTTCAAAACAGGACTAGATAGCTTCTTTATATTCTTGCATTTTAGTGAACTCCAAAAGTTATCTGGGACATGGGCAATTGGTGGAAGTTAATACCTGGTAAGAGTTTGTTTTCTAATATACATGAAAAAATTGTTCTTGCTGATTTGAAACACTGGATCCAAACCTGTCCCCTTGAGCATGATGGGCATCCTTAATTCCCTCTGTATTTGTATGATCTTCACAGAATCACCAAATCATTTAGTTTGGAAAAGACCTTTGAGATCATTGAGTCCAACCTACAACCAAACACTGCCTTGTCAACCAGACTGTGGCACTGAGTGCCATATCCAGTATTTTCTTAAACACCTTGAATACAGATTTCTCATATCCTTTATGAATAAATGTCAAGAGCGGAAATTTATTGTCACTCTTGCACTCTTGATTTAGGTGTCTGGAAAGAGTGAAGAGTGAGTCAGAAGGCCTTGCTTAAAGTTCTGGAAATCATTCTCTTGTTCAATAACCTACTGGGGAGGAAAAAAATGTACCAGTAGGAGAAGTATTAAGACGACTTTAATGAAAGTTACCAGGGAAATAAAATTCTCTTTCAGAAGCTTCTACAGACTTTGTAAACATACTGTTTTCAAGCCCTCTGTTAAACAGAACAACAGCAAAAGCTGTAGCTAGTCCAATTTTAGTGTCTCGAACAACAGTGATAACAAAAACAGCAGCTTTGCTTTTCCCTTCCAGAAAGCAGCAATGTCAGCTAGAATTGGCAGCCAGCTGAAAATAAAGTGAAGCCCCAAACAGCTGAGAGACAACAGTTGACATTTCCCACACTGCTGTACATCCAGGCTTCTCTCCCTGTAATTCTGCGCAAAACTTGCCAGCTTTTTCTGCTATTTGGAAACAGGATTAGGGCAAGTAAAAGTGAACTAGGAGTTCAATAATTTGTTCCTCTGCCTTTGTTCGTCTGGTTACTTTTCCAGAATGACAGGATGCATTTCAATTGAAGCAGCTGGCAGTCTTTGTATGTCCTCACTGAAACCCTTATATGGAACTTTTCTTTTTTGCCTTTTTTTTTTCCCCTGTAACATCCACTATTAATGCTACATTTTATTGGTACTAACTAGTATTTTATAAATGTGAACAATGTGCTTTGGGACATTTAAGACACCAGAGAGAGACTATTTACAACAGTATTTAGTGACAGGACATAAGGGGGAATAGCTTTAAACTAAAAGAGGGCATGTTTAAATTAGATATTAGGAAAAAATTATTTACTGTGAGAATGCTAAGGCCCTGGAACTGTTTGCCCAGAGGTTGTGGATGTCTCACCCCTGGAAGTGTTTAAAGCCAGGTTGGATGGGGCAGCCTGTTCTAGTGAAAAATGTTCCTGCCTCAGGGCAATCTACATTTCTATGAAGTAGGTCCCAGTTCTAGGCAAATTTTTTTTGGAAACAAAGAGTTCAGAAAACAAAACAAAACAACTAAAACTCAGCACCCCAGCTGATTCAGAGAATAATCTTCTGGCAGACTCACTATGTTTTTAGCACAATCACACAGTACACAGAATGTTATGGAGGATCAGATGCAGCAACCTGTGCTGGAGAGAAGCTCTGCGGGTTTCAGTAAAAAATTATTTACTGCATTAATGAATATTACCAAGGGAGAAAAAATCAGTTCCATAAAAAGGGAATATACTTTTACAGAAATGGATTTGCATTAGCAAGATTTGCAAAACAGAAATGAGTTTTTGAATACAGAGTTGGATACAAGTTCAGCTGAAAGGAATTCAGACAACAGAGGAGAAAAATTTTAAAAAAGGTTTCATGACAGGCAGAGAATACAGAAGTTAGGAAGAAAAGATAAGAGTACATGCACAGAGAAGGGAATCTGTATAGGGCACTAAAGGGAATGAGCATTGTCTTAATTTAATGAAGAAACAGGGTCTGGATAAGGCCCCCTGAATTACATATTCAGAACAACAGTCGAAGGTTACCTGAGTTCTTGCACTTCTGATAGACAAGGATATGTCTTCAGCAGGAAAGAATTAGAATAAGAAAATAGAAGCCTGTGCAGGATACCAAAAAAGATTTCTGGAAAAGGAAACCAGAATCACAATTTTGTGTTAGGAGACAAGACAGTAGCACCCAATGTACCTTTGAGAGAGCTTGGAAAATGACAATGGGCAGGAAGCTAAGGAAATTTGCATCAGTTGAGGGAAAAGTGAACTGGGGGAATCACCCTAGATGAGAACATTCGAAAGTCTTTTGGATCAGGACTCTGCTAAAAGTTATTCAGTTTCAACACAAGGACAGTGCACAAACAGATCAGGTCTTCCACAACTTCAATGAAAAGTCAAGCTGGCAGATTTTTTTTTTAAAAACACAGGTGACTGAAAGGTGCACCTAGGTTGTGACTGCTTTAAAGGATTAGTTCTTGTCCTCTCCCATTAAGGATCTTTTGAATTAACTCCCCTGAGGCAATACATTTGTAAGTGACCAAATATTCATTTAAAACATTCCAGTTCAAATTAAAATATGGTATGCACGTGGAAGACTCAATTACAAAAAAACAGTTTATTAGTATTAAGAAGCATGGGAGAAAGGTGCTGTAATACAAAAAAAAAGTCAAAATCAGAGTAAAGATAATAGAAAAAAACCCCAATACAAATAAAATATGTCTTAAGCACCATTCAGAGGGAATAATTGGGGTTTTGACAAAAATCAGTAGAAAGGGGGACTTTACCAAGGACCAGTAAAGATAAATCCAAAGAAATAATAAAAAAACAATGAAGACATCAAAACACTTTGCATCTTTTCTTTTTTCACAATTAACTGTTCTTAACAAAAACACCAAGGTTGGCTTTAATTAATTTTGCTTTTCCCCTTTTATGATAAAACAAGAACAAAATAGTCAATCTGCTTGATTTTAATATAGCATTTTACTTCAACTCAACCCTTTGTTCTCAAGGGAAAAGTTGAAATGGAAAAGGACTTCATTTTGAAGCAAAAAGTGTTATATTGATTCTTGAAACTACTGTGTCCGGTTACTTTTTGAGCTATGCAACTCAAAAATGACATCAAAAATTTAAATACGAAGAGATAAGAAAGATGGCATTAAAGACAAAACCCACATGTTTGGAAATTACTAAACTTGGAAAGTGAATAAGCAAAGACTTAATTTCTTAGAGATGAGAGTATGAGAATGAACCCTGGTGTAAGTCACTGAGTGGCAAAATGCAGAATCAATCTTTCCAGCCTGACTGGTCTAATGCAGCTCTAAAATCAGCATAAGGTAGTGAAATCAGCCAGCAGATCTTCACACACCAGGGATTTCAGGAAGGTAAGTGGGAAAAAAACTACGTCCTAACTGGCATGTGTTTTTAACTTGGCAGCCAATAACAGATGCTATAAGAGAACAATGGAGTGTTTCACATACACCAGGGCTGAATCCAGGATGCATCCTGATCTCCTCTGTTATCCAAATGGATATTTGTTTCTGAAAGTGTTTGGGCTGTAACATGCAAGTGTGAAATAAATGAGAAAAGCATACAAGATTTAGAGACAGGAAACTCCGTGGAGACAAATGGAAAGGTAATTGCACAGGAGAACAAAGGGATTTATGTAAATGTACCTGGGTACCTTAGGTGAACATTTCAGCGACTGCATCTCCCCATGCAAGGGAATTCAACTTCTGAACTCTCTCTCTCAACACTTTCCTTTTAATCTTGTTATTTTTCCACAGTTTTCTGGCTTTAATTGTGCAGATCTTAGACCTTAAGGATGTTGTCTTCTGTTAATGATGATACACAAAGCTGACATGAGGTCAGAATTTAATTAATTTCAGCTCTTTGACTACTTCTAGAAGGCAGCAGGAGAGGGGGAAAGATTAATACTTTGTGTCTTTCAAAAAACCAACAACAATTATTTTAAATAAAAAGACCTTCTCTCTCCAGGAGTAACAAAAATGTAGTGTACAGAAATAGATGGCACAATTTGTGACTGTGTGAATTTTTTATGAAGATGTATTTCCACATTTGCTTCTCCTGAATCATGTGAGTTACAAGCATAGTTGCTGATAAGTATCCTATTTTTGTGGCTCTGACTGCGTACTGCTAATTCCATTTTCAAATAATGTATCCTTAAGTGGTATGTGTATGTTTGTGTCCAAAGAACCCACCAGTAGAAACAAATATTGAGTATAATTGATTCAGTTTTGACAGCCACAGAATACAGTATTTTGTTGGCATATGCAATTGGTGCGTTTGTCTCTATCTCCTCAGCCTAGGAAAGAAAATGTTCTGGACTTCTGGTTGGCTTCTGTCTCAGTAAAATTTTTCCTCTGGAAATCCTTCATGCTAGAATAGTAGTTTTTTTGTAAGAACACTGCAATATATGAAACTACTTGCTTTCTCTATAATCAGGGCTTGCTTTTTAAAGTACACTAGAAAAACAATAAACTTGTGTTTTAGCAACAAACAGCTATTTTTATTCAGCCATAATATCTTCGGTTACATGAAGACAGTTTATATTCTGTTTCTGTTCAGGCTTGTGAACCCAGTTCTGCAGGGAAGTTATGTAGCTACTGTGAAGAATCTGCAAAATAAACACCATATTGCTTCTTGGGTGCTGTAGTAATTCTGCTGGCTGTTAAACCTACAAGGCAGATGAACTAACAGGAGGGGAGAGTGTATCTTTTCCTGAAAAGCAAAAAAACAAATCAACCAACCAAATCTCAAACTTACACAGAAGAGACCATGGAAGAAACAAGTACTCTTAAAACTTTCCCTAATGATGGGTACCAACAGATGGATACATTGGCTTTTTCTCTCTACCACAATGTCAGTGCAAAAATAATTATGTCCAAAAATACTTTCTCTGCTACAGTGAGTGACATTTCATCATCTACAATACTGGTCCCTTAGGTCCCTCCAGAAAACCCTGGGCTTATGTGAATTTCGCGGCATTTCTCTTTCGTATTTTCTCTCTTTATCTCCCCCTCTGCCTGCCTTTCTTTTCTTCTCTGTCTCACTCCACCTCTCTTTCTTTCCTTTCCTCTCTCCACTCTCCTCTCATATTCTCCTAGTTAAAATGTCAGCGGCTCACTCTCTTCTGTGTGCTTGCACACAGAGGATATGGGCAGGACAACAATTACCTGTTCAAAATGCTGTATCATAATTTCCAGCCAGGACTGGAAGGAATTGTGTGACGGCTGAGGAAGTCAGTCAGAAAGAAGAGTGCATCTGAGCAAGTTTTAGCCATGGCTGATGGGCAGAAGCCTTGTGCGCTGAGTGCATGTGTGTAGCAGTAGCTGGTTTGGTACTCAATGGGTGACTCTGCATGTGGCTGTAAGCCACCCAAGGGCCACCTGACAGCCTTGGGTTAGAAACTGGCCAACAGTGGCCTTGGCCAAGGTGGAGGATCCTGCCTGTGAATAACTAAGAGTGGCAACAGGAACCAGGGCTGAGCAGGGTTACAAGGCCACTGATTCATCACACTTAATAGAGATAATCTGAGAAGGACTCACACCTTAGGGCTTGATGGCCGTAGATGCTGCTCTTCCAGTGTGAGTGGAAACCCAGCAAACAAGGGCTTGATATTGTCACAAAAGAAGAGAAGGGATCAGCTTCCAGCTAGTGGGATTAATACAGTTGGTTGGGCTGTGGTGTCATGTCAAGGACACACTGCATGTAAGCAAACTGGAGCTCAGCGTCATGGTGTGACAGAGAGCAGCTGCAGTCTCTGGGACAGGTATTGGCCCCCAGCAGCAGCTTTGTTCAGGGGGCTCACAAGAAGGGAATCACTGGGAAGGCAGGAGTACCAAGAACAGTTCCTGGAAAGGTTTGCAGGCCCAGGAGGCACTGCACATGTCCTGGGTTGTGCTCTCCTAACTATCTCCATACTGAGGGCTGCTCTGGGCTTGGTGGGTGAGCAGCTTGGCTCTGAAGGTGACACTGGGAGCGCTGTGACAGCACTAAGTAGAGACAAGGCGTGCAAGCACCATATTCAATATTCACAGGCAAACCCATGTGCCACGTAAATAGCCAGAAGGCACAAGGAAACAAACTTCAGTTAAAATAATTCCTTGGCAATTTCCTCAGAGACAAGGACTGTACCTGACCTGTTCTCACTGCCCCATACTAGGACAATTCATGTTCCCTTCAAGGCCTCTCTGGCTCAGAAACAAAACCTAGCACACAGCACACATGGATACCTACACCACCAAACGTGGGCCTGCATTCACTCCTTCAGATCAAGACCAAGCCTTTCCATACACTTTCCAACACTGCAATCTTGGCTATCATGGTGGTCATCTCTCAAAAGAGGACAGCTCTTCTATCCAAGCCAATACTGACCACAATCCACTTCTCTTTAGTTTCCTGTCCCTCCATAATTCAGTCCCATTATAGTTACTGAGCATAAACAAACTTTTGTCCCGTTAATGGAATAGGATAAAGGAATAGGAATGAATTTTTAAAAATTCCAGTTGGCAAATCTGCCTGAGTTTTACTGGACTTATCTTTTCAAATCTGAAATGATGTTTAAATCTTTCCATTTTCCAATAAAACATAACCTCTCACAAACAAGTAGAGTTCATCATAAACAGGCATATTTCGTTTTATAATTTCTTGTGGAAAAACCCCTTTGACATACTGGTGCTATTAGAGTACAATTTCCTGAATCCAAATACTGCTGTGAGAAGAATTGTGGGGATTTTTCTTTCTTTTTTTTTTCTTCCCCTCCACCCTTTCTTTAATCGACCAGAATATCTGGTATTCTATATGGTCTAATTGCAAGTAAGATCATACTCAAGAAATAAAAGCTTGTGTTCAAGCTGAGCCAACAGATAACCTTCAAGACTACTACAGCTTACTAAGGGATTAGGAGAAAAAAACTTCAAAGTGGACTTTTGAATCAAATATTTTGAGTTAGAGCTATGAAAAGGGAATCCGGCTCATTCTAAACACCATCTGTTTGCCGAGTGTACTTGCATATTTTCAATTGCTTTATTTCACAAACTGCTATTTACTACCCCAAAATGTCTCTCGGTGTGAAGAAAACATAATAAGATGCTTTTCCATTTTGGGGCTACTGTTGGTGGGCCATGCAGTGGCATTAGGATTACCAAACTTCTCCAGGATCTGAACAAAGCAAGCAAAATAATTAGTGAAAATTTAAAAAACAGTGAAAATTATGCTCTCTGCTATGTGAAGGATGCCAAAAGACAAATTGCAAAAATAGGACTATTTTAGACATTATTTCTCTCATCATGTATAATTCCAGCTTCATATTTTCCCCCATGCTTATACTTTCTGTTTTTGATAATTACAAAGAACTGGCACTGCATGTGTTCTGACATGAATGCTAACATTAGAAGTTTCCTACCCCAAACAGTACTTTCCGGGTTTTTTCCTGAATTTTTAATGATATTTTATTCTTCTCTTCCCTATTAAGATTTTACTATCTATGCAAACAGAGATGTTATAAAAAAAGTACCTATAGAGGGCAATCACTAAGGCTTCAAACAGTAATCTGAGTTGGACTGTACTGTTGAAAGCGGAGATTCATCTGCTTTCTATAAAATACGGCATGCACAGTGTGCTCCCCTAAATTATAGCATTTAAGGATGGCCTCCTGAATGACTGTCTGTGCCAGCGCTGCCTGTGCAGCAGAGAACCCCAGACAGCCAGGGAGCTGCTTCCACAGTAGAGCTAAAAATTATACCCTGCCTTAGCCCATTTCCACACAGATACTGTTCCCATTTCTGGCGCACCAGCCACAACAGAGAAACATTTTGCAGACAATATGGTATTTCTCTCTCCTTGCCAGATTAAGTTGGAGCATTTATATTCCCTAGGGTCGTGGGTAATGGAGAAGTTGCTACTGACAGCATGTTGCCTGTGAACCATGGGTCAAGATTTTCTAAGATCTACATTTTGAGACCCTTAGTCAGAAAAATGAACCCTTATTCTTTCAGGAAGCCTGTTTTGAAGCCAGCTGAGGTAAGTAACTGTTACTGAGGGATATCCTCATGTGTTTGTCAAGAATCTGCTCGTTGCTGAATTAACCATACCTATTTGATTCAAAAAAGATAGTTGTGATAAATGAAATGTTTCCTCTTTTCCACTGTGAAACTTTTTTCATAGGGAAAGCACTTGCACAGCCAAAGAATGATGGAAAGCTTCCTGTCCTCAGGAAGCAAATATATATACATTTATCTTTTTTTTACTGCATACAGAACATAACTACTGATGTGTAGTGTAGTCAGTTAAAATATACTGAAAATGAATGATGATGAGGCCAGCAGATAAGCAAAATGTCTTTATGCTGCTATATAATCAGCTTGATCAAGTTGCATTAACACATCAGTGCTGTTTTGGGCTCAGTGCTATTAGCAGATAAAGCACTTAAAAAATTATCCTGACATTTATCTTCTCTAGTTACATTAACCCATTCCCTGCTCCATTAGAAGGTAATGTATGAACTTAAATTTCTTTTTTTTGTATCATTACACTAAGGGGTGTCTGAGAGGAGGGTTGCTTAAGTACTATTTTTGGCCCCTTTGCTTGACATATTGTTCTTTAATTAAATTCTTTAAGTTATTTGTGTTCCACTGGCATCTGTTGGTCATTAGGTCCAACACAGCAAGGACAGTGAAGGTCAATTAATACAAGATTTTCTGATTCTGCTATGGATCAGCAAAGATACTGAGCATTTCAGTGACACCATCCCACTGCCCTTCTGAAAACAAGCCCTCTCTCCCCCTACTCACATGCTTTTTGGCATACAGTAGCATCAACACAGAATAGCTTAGCCTTAAACAATTCCTGAAATCCTCATGGAAACCTATATCCAAAAAAACTACTCTGAGATTGGCTGGACACTACATCTTGGAGTCCTGGAGGAACCTAATGTTTTGTAGCTCGTCTGTTTCAGTACTTGGGGATGCAATGGAAATATGCTGCTTTTTGGTTATCCCATCTGTTTTGTCTTCCTTTCCTGATTTTTGAGTGTACCAGAGTTTTTCAACATTTTCACTGCTGATCAAAAAGTGCTGCACCACAATGTTCAACTTTCACAGTTACCTCTCACCAAAGTACAATCTGTGGCACTTTTGGTCTGAGGGATGGGATTTCTCAGCTTTCAGCTTGGCATCTGTTCCCTCTGAATTTAATAAGTCTTTTACTTTCAGAGGAAATGGGCACAGAGTCAGACTAATGTTGAGAGCCTTAGAAAAAAATCTTATTCTTGGTGTCACCTCTCTTTCATTAGTCTTTGAGTCAGGTCCTCACCTTGAGTGTACTAGAATAGCTTGATTGATTTAAAACGAGCTGCACTGATTTACACAGCCAAGGACCTGTCTGCCTCTATTTACAAAGCAGTTCCTCCACCCTTTAGTGGGTATAGGAGCCTCATTAAGAGGGTTGAGAGACCAGTTGTCCAACCAAAATATAATTGCTTCAAAGTAATGAAATGTTGCCCTAAGTCATCAGGAATCTGCTGAGCCCGAGTCTGACGCTGATCTGCACATCATGTGTACCTCTGAGCATCTCCATGTACGCTGCACATGACAGAGATCCCAGGCTGCCTTTCAATGAGCAAAGCCAGTTCTGAGCATCTCTGTAGCCACATTAGTGTAGCACTCACAACAGGGCTTGTTAGCATGCTGGAACAGCTGCCTTCCCTCAGAATGGGGCAGCCCGAGTAGGCAGCTGTGACACTGTGCTGTGCAATACACAATATCCCTGAGATTCAGTTATTCAGGGCTGGCCTTCTACCACCTCTGTGGTTTTACCACTTTTAGGTAGAAAAGCAGCTGCTTACCTTCACCTACTATGTAGTCTCACACTCTTTAAATGCACTTATTATCATTGCACCATAACAGTGTTGTTGTTGCAACATGGAAAAGACAGCAGCTGGAAAAAACTGCACTAAACACTCCTTCAGCCAAAAAAAAAACAAACCCAAAAAGCAGAGCATTGCAACCATTTGTCCAGAACTCCCATGTTTAAAGGTAGCCTGGATACCAGGGAAACTTCTCAGCAGCTCTTTCCCTTTCTTACTCAGGAGACATTGAAACAAAAGAAAACTGAAAGCTTAACCCATATGCATGCTCAGCTACTGTGCTCTTCAGAAGGTGCTCAGCACCCCCTGATAAAAACACTATGGCTTGGAGATCAGTGCAAGAAAAGGACTGGAACTGGCACTAGGAAAAAACAACCTTTGTGGATTTAACAAAAAGAGATTTGCCCAAGTTTTTGCAAAAAGTTTGCGGCAGAACAAGAAATTCAGGTGGGATCTCTTGAGAAGTTAAGCTAACATCCTTTTCTTTAGGATGTCCTTCCTGTCTCTGTATAGCTAGAGGGAAATGTCTGAAAAAAACAGCACATTTTGCACTGCTCTCTAAAATGATTCTGTGTTCTTGTCAGCTGGTATATCTTTCTTCATGAAAATCAGTCTCTCATCATCTAACTAGCCCTGCAGCTCTCTCTGCATAGATTGTCATAACTGAGCCTTGACTCCGTTTTGTCTTTGAAGATAAGACAGTGTGTTCTTATTGCAGTATCTGTCTAAATTTCCTAATGCGCCAAGTCAGGGACTGGTCTATATTTCCTTCTCTTCCTTCCCCCACTTTGTTTTTATTTCTCTTACATAAAAATGTCTGAAGGCTGATATAAAAATCAGAGAAGTCTATGGAATGACCCATTGACCTGACTAGAAACTGGATCCAGTGTATAACAACAGACAATTTCAGTAGCAATTTAATTTAACTTAATTTGGTAAAAATTTAATTTAACCTAATTTAGATTACCTGAGCATGAGAATTAGAGCTACCACAAGCCAGCGCACTCCATGTAGTAATATAGGATGGTTCAGGGACTTCACCCCCTCCTACCAAGCCAGTATCATTGAGTTAACTCTGACACTGGGAGCAAAGTACTCATGTCAAAATAGCACTGCCCTCAGTCTAATGATTCCCCCAAGAGGCAAGGCTCGTTAGCTTGTGCACTGTGCCATACTAATGTGCCATTATCTGGGATACTTCCATGCCTTCAAACCAGTCTATAGAAGCAGAAATGCCCTGTGGAGCTAACAGACATGAGTCGTTTCCCCATTCCTATTAGAAATCAGGGTATCAGTCCATCCCTTTTTTAATGGCTGATGAGAAGGTATGGGACCTGCTGCAGAGCTGGTCAGCTACCTCTGATCACTATGGCGGAAAAGCAGCCAAACTTTCTTGTAATAAAACCACTTGTGTCTAAATGTCTGATATATTTTCTGATACCAAGGCAGCATATTCTGGTGTGGACAAATTACCCCTTCTCTACCCAAGAAGTTCATAAATTTGGATATAGATGATTTTGAGGTATCATTTATATGTATGTGTCTGTATTTGTGTATGGATGTTCGGAAATAAATGTTTGGATGTTTGGAAATTTCATATGAAATAAATGGAGGTAATTACAAACTAGACGTGTTTTGAAGAAACATTAAAAAGAAATTGAACCAATTTTCTTGAGGTTTCCCCCAATATTTTCAATGAAATATCTAAATTTCATAATGAAATAGTAACATTTCTTGGCATTCAAATGTTTAAAATTATCCACCCAACTAATTTCACAAGTGTAACATACATTAAATAAAAACAGGACTGTCCTGTGGTACATAAGAGGTCTACATTGCATATATGTGGTTTCTTGACAGATTAGAGGTCCTCCTTTTCCTACCATATAACAAGCTATTAATCTTCCACTAGGAAAATTATTTATTTATTTCTTGGGAATTTAATCCACAATTTTGCTGACTGTTGTGACTGATGGGAAAAGAAATGGCAGAAAAATGCCAGCAATATCTTCAAAATCAGCCTAATTCACTCTCTCAAAAACATTTTGAAATTCATCAGTTGTCACTGCTGTTCAGATTCTAGGATGAAGCTACCTTACCTGAAAAGCTGAACATATGGAATTTGTCAACATTTGTTCACTGTCTCTGCTGCTGGTTGCACAGCTGATCCAATTCAAACACGTCTTCATTCCTTTAGTTGGCTGGCCCTGTTCTTTTCAAGGATGACTAGACCTTATCTCAGCAGCCCCAGTTCTCCCTTTTGAGTGACAACTTCTGACGTTTCAGACTCCAGTGAACTGCAGAATTCAGTTTAGAAAACATCTAGTTTCCACTCCAGTCACTAGGTATCCTTGACATCTTTATCCCTGCCTCTCTTGGGGATCTCTTCAGCTTCCAGGTGACCTCCGACTTCATCTTGTTTTGCAGGTTTCAGCAATTCACTGACAATTCACTTGTTTTGTCATTGAGTTTTGGTGCAAGATGCCTTTTCTGTTACATATGTAGAGAAAGCTCCATCTTTTAAAATTTCTTTCAAGCTTAACTTCCCTCATTATACAAATCCTCATCTTTCTCAGCCAAAGCATTTTCCAAGTTTCCCTGTTCTGCTCCTCTAAGACAACTACAAAGAATAGCTGTATTGCTTTTGTTTTCCCTGCAAAAATTCCACCCCTCTCATATATGGTATTTTTATTCAAATTTACCATTTTTCCCTGCTATTCATATTGTTACTAATACAGGGAAACTATGGCACTAAACAACAGTTCTGAATTCTGCTTTCTTTCTGGTTTTCCTGGGTATATAAACTTCTCATTTTAATTTTATTTTTAATTTAGTTATTCTTCACATATACCAATTGCCTATTTTCTGGAAAGTTTAGGTGAATTCCTAAATAGGCAGTTTTTATCAAGCAGGAATTCTATTCAGGGGTCAGACCTTGCATTTTCTTCCTTTGCAAATATTAAATATAGAAGAGTAGACATATGAAAATTAAGGATGTCTGTTTAGCAATAGTTAGAATTTAGTACAATTACCTAGCGGAAGTAGGCAGAAGTACAAGCAGGTAGAAGTATTTTGAAAAATCATAAGCTGATATAGATACAGATCAATCTTATTTAATGCTACATTTCACTAATGCCAAGTTACACCTTTGGCAAAAGAGGTCTGATGGTTCTTTGTGTCTTTTAAGGTGCTGCTGCTGTTGGCTTCTCAGTCAAACCTGTCCCCACATATATTTTCATCTTCAGCTGGTAACTGGTGGTAATTAACATCACCCTGTTCCTTATTTGCCTTTAGGACAGGGACTCTGGAGAGAAAGAGGGTTTGAATTAAGATGCTAGGCTGAAATGCAGGCACATGCCCTCTTCTGGGAAGTCTTCCAGAGACACAAAAATATCTGGCAGGGTAATGGGTTACACAGCTGAAAAACCACGGTAAGATTCAATAGAGACCTCATCTGCAAAAGCTCAGACTGGCTTTCCTTGCAAACCATAGAGCAATAGTGCAGGCTTTCCCCAGAGAGCCAAGGTGCTTTTAACCCTTATTCACAGGCATTCCTCATGGGTAGTTTTTTACTCATTTTTGTTTTCTTGTTTGCAAGAGTTTTCTATATCTGCTTGTTTACACAGAATAATGTAGCAGTCTCAAAAGCCAGCTCAGAGCAAGATGATGTGACAGGCTACAGAGATACTAACCAAGCTATTTAATCCTATTTGTTAGCAAAGCTGGTCAGTGTGGGTGGAACAATGTTCTGATGTATATTCTTTGTACTTAATCCTGTAGCTTCTGAGAAAGAGGTTAAAGAGGAAGATGGCCATCATCCAGATTAAAAAGCAACCAGGGAATTAGACTGACTTTTGATACAAAGAAGAAATCAACCTGAAAACAATAAATGGGAAACATGAAGATCTGTAACACGGAGCAAAGATTCTGGAGTGGAAAGAGAGGGCCAGAGAAACCTGGTCTGGCAGAGACAGAAGCTGCCAGCCAGCATGGTCAACTCTGCCCAGGCCTTACAGAGCAGCCTCCCCATTCATCCCCCACAGCGAGCAGCCACCCACTGGACTGACAATGCTGGGTACAATGTGCAGGAACCCACACGTCAGGGGCCACAGATTAACTGCCAGGGTGCTTTCACAGCACATGGACAGGCAGGCTGTGGAGAGCAGCATTCAGCACGAGGTGTGTGAGTGAGCAGAGGAACTTGCACTCTCAGAATGCCCTCACAACCCACTGGCACTGGGTGTGGATGGGCCGAGTGGGAGAATATGTATAACTGCAGGGTGAGGGCAAAATTAGTTTATTTTTTTTTTTTTTGTTTGTTTGTTTGGTTTTTTTTTTGTTTTTTGTTTTTTTGGTTTTTTTTAGTTATTATTTTTAGGATTTCTTCAGAAGGATGATTAGAAATTGATAGGTATTTCTTATTTTGGAAGTGTACCATTGTGATTTATTTTTTGTATAGCTGATGCTGTCCCATGTGCAAAATTCAGTGACTGGCAGTTAATTACATGTCATTAACAGAACAAGTTACTTCAACCATGATTTGATTTAAGTTGTGTGAACCACACAAGTATTTTTTTGTCCCTAAGATATGTCTGATCTTTAAAAATAACCAATATTTCTTGTATTTTGAGATAGAGTCAAGATATTTTTGTATCATTGAGAGCAAGGGCTGGATGAGGTCCCAAAAGACCTCTTGCTTCTGTTAAACATTGCCTGCTTCTGTTAAACATCCCCTTTCCATCTGCTTGACGTCAGACAGGTCTCAGAACCCCTGCAGAAGCCCTTTCTCTCACGGGTTTGGTCACATCCTTCCTTACTGTACCTGCTGAAAATCACTCACTGGCCTGCTCTGACTGTTTCATTCCTTTTTGCCAGAAACCATTTCCAAAGGACAGGCCAGAGGTTTTTCCCCAGAAATTCATTGTAAGGACAAGAGCAGAAGCCAGGGACAGCTAGAAGAGAGACTGGCTTTTTGTCACAATAAGAAATTTTTCATGTGTGTGTTAACACATAAATGAAAACAGGAAAGAAAAAACAGTTTACTGAGATTACTGAGGAAAACAGGAAGAAGATGTAGAAGGAAGAGTATAAAAAAGCAGAGGAATAGCCTGAGTCAGGGGATGTAGGAGGGACACACAGGAATACAGCCCTGAGAGTCTTTGGTGGAGCCAAACAGAAATTTTGAGAGCTGGAAACAGAAAAACAAAGCTCTGCTAAAGGAGAGAGAGGAAGGCAGGAAATTAGGAGGAATGACACAAAATACAAAAGGCAAAGAGATGAATAAAGAAAATGGGGGGAAAGAGATCAAGAGAAAAGAGAGAAGCAGTGCAACACATGTTCTCCAAAAGATCCATTAAAGTAATGGAGAGAGGGTTTAATTTTATTCCCTCTTCTGTGTAGCACATTGCTTTAAAATGACAGCCCAGGTTGCTATACAGTGCATACACGTCTGTAGTATAACAATATTTTTATTTATTCCAGTTCAACATTTTAATAAATTAATGAATTCTTCATTCAAGAAATGCTGGAGGGAAATTAAACACACTATTTATGTAGAAAAGAACAAACAAGAAAAATCCTACAAATGTGTGGTTTAAATTTTCTGTAAATCACACCAAGTAATTCTATTTCTAAGTATCTGTTTTGCAGAACATTAAAGAATCTTGATTTTTAAAAAATGCCTCCCATATATTCTCTAAAAGTCAGACCATTCTGGCAAGCAAAATCTGATATGTGCAAAGGTAACAATCACGCCTAGAAACCCAAAATAATTTTTTGTCACCTTTTATATTCTCCTACCCTCCCACACAGACTCCCTTAAACTTAAACATAGAGAGGTCTCCATGCTCAAGATAAAGTCCATCTCAAGAACAGTGTCAGCTTCCCCCTCTGATACACTTGTTGGAAGTTATTAACTCTAATGCCTGTCTTCTGGCAATTTCAAATGTGGACAGACAGCTATGGATGACTGAAGCTTAATTATGTTTCTAAAGATATAAATGAACTCAGAGGCTTAGGGAATGGGAACGTGTTTTAGTAAGTACCAACATAGGTAAAATACATAAACGTGTTACTTGGTTGGATGGGAGACGGAGCAATTTTATATTAAATATCTCTTTCTTTTCATTATAATTGAAGAGTAGTAAAAATCCCACTCAAGCAGGACTGTAGAAAAAAGCTGCTTCTACATGGAAACTAGTTACATCCTTTTGATGTCCCTTGCTAGAGAAACAAAATTCAAGTTAAACTGAAGAAAATAAATGTAATATTTTTTTAAAAATACATAAACCCATCACCTCCTGCCACAGACATGTACAGCACTAACCTGCTTCCAAAGTTGGAACTAATCTTGGAATAGCATGCACTCTCTCTTCCTTTCATTCATGAATTTACTATTTATGGTTTCAAAAATATAGGAAAAAAGCAGCATGGTCCCAAGATATATAAGTGTGGGTGTACATACACAAGCTCTAAATTTGCTAGTCCCTGAAAAACTCCCCTAACAGCTGTTTTCTCTACACTTGGAGTTTTAATCTCTTTATTCTTCTTAATGTAGCTTGCTTTATTTTATTTTTAAGTATTAGAATCAAGTTTACAGGGTGTGGTGATCTACTGGTAGCACTACTGCTAACAGAATTTTGCATTACTATAATCAGTCAAAATTATTTTCCTTCTTTTCTGACATGATTCTTTGCAAAGTGAGAAAAACACCATTCCTGAGGCTGCAATGTCAAGGAAACAGTATTTTCTTAGAACAATGTGGTTAAATACCTTCTTGGTTTCTTGATCTCCAGAAGGCTCTGCAATCCAGCCAATGTGGATTCACCCAGAATTCATTAGATACAAATTTTTTCCATCTAGAAAAAAAATCAGTTTACAGTAATGGCAAAAAATGTATTTTGCTGATGGCACTTGTTACCATCCTATCAGATGAGTGTATACTGCTGAATTAACACTCATAAAATGGGTAGTTTTCTACTTTTTTTTTCTTTGTAAGAGTTTCCATGTGGTAGTGATAAGTACTGTTACTTCTCTTCCAAGGCTATGGACTTGTGACTCCTAGAATTACTCCAATTCTGTCCTCTTTGTTCAGCTATTAAAATAGTGTTTCATTTTCTTCTAGAGGTTCCCCAAGTTTCCGATAAATCTCACCTCTCTTGCTGTCCTTTACCTGACTGACGCACCCTTAAAAGTCACAATTCTCTCACAAAAGCCAACCAGTTGCTAGAAGGAAATGTGTTCGTGATGTTATAAAAGAGAATTATGTCTAAATGGATATGTGTCATGTTCCTTACATGCTGCTCTGGTCTTTTCTAACCCAGTTTGCAAAAACATCCCACTGCTGAGTTCCTGCACAGCTTCTCTGGCACACAATATATTTTTACCTCCTAGAGAATATTATGACAATGTTTTTTCTGCAGTTTTTACCACTTTTGTCTCTGTCTTTCTATTCATCACAGTTGGTACAGTGCACTGTATTTGAAAATACAAACCTCGAGCAAGACAAAAGCCATACAATTGTCTTTTACTGATCTGAGGTGGTGGGGTGGTGTTGTCTGTTTCCACCCTGACCAGTGGGTTGAAGTCCCCATATCTGTTTATAAGTCAGAGCTTTGAAAGCTTTAAGGTCAAGATTCAGACTGGCTCATATTTTAGGCTTCACACTTGATTCCCTTGATTTGCTTCTCAATGCAGTTTGCAGTTAATAATCTTACAACACAAACACTTCAGAAATTGCTACCATACTACTAAAGACATTGTAATTCTGGTAAGAGAAAAAAGAGTCTTAATATTCCATACTGACAGCTATGCTTACTTCCACTCTTTTTTTTTATTTTTTTTTNTGCCTTTGACAATGGAAGCTGTTATGATCATTTTAGTCTAATTTAAGAAACATTCAGTCTTGTTCCAATAGCTATATCAGATGTGTCTCTGTCTGTGCAGACAACTCTGTCTGCAGTGAGAGCCATGGCATTGGGCATCATTCCAAATAATTCATTCCCAAATGCACTCCACTCCCAAGAGAAGGCACGAGACCAAGCAAGGCCTACCTTGTTCCTCCACAGCTACTGCAGCTGAAGGTGTATCATGCAAGTAAAGAAATACATGCATGACTCAGTCCTGCCACCCTAATGATTAAGTCACTCAAATATTCCACTGCTGTCACAGAGAAAGTCAGAGAGAATGGGAAAACTCTTTTATCAAACATACCCAGTCTCAGATGACACTTTTGTTGAATCTTGAAGAATAAGCAAGCCATATGTTTTCTGTTGTAGGAATCTCATTCTTGACATAATTATCCACTAGTTTTAAATGCCCTTCAGTAGGCAGTAGGCACAGTGCTCCACTTGTTAAGTGTGACCTTTAGAAGCATGTCACCCTGTGGTGGGTTGACTTTGGCTGAACACCAGATAACCACCAAAGCTCCTCTATTCACTCCTCTCCTCAGCTGGACAGGGAAGAGAAAATATAAAGAAAGATTTGTGAGTTGAGGTAAGGGTATGGAGAGATCACTCAGCAAAATGCAGACAAAATAGACTTAACTTGGGGAAATTAACTTATTACCAATCAAATCCAAGCAGAATAATGAGAAATCAAACTAAGTCTTAAAATATCCTCCCCACACCTCTCTTTTCTTCCCAAGTTTAAAGTTGTGGTGGGTTTTTTTTGGTTTTTTTTTTCTTCTTCTCCACGGTGGCACAGGGGGACAGAAAATAGCAACTGTGGTCAATTCATCACTTTGTGTCTGCTAATCTTTCATCCTCAGCAGGAGGACTCCTCCTGTTCTTCCCCTGCTCCAGTGTAGGGCCTCTCCCATAGGAGACAGTTGTCCATGGACTTCTCCAACACGAGTTCTTCCTGAAGGTTGCAGTTCTTCAAAAACTGCTCCAGCATAGGTCCCTTCCATGGTGTGCAGTCCTTCAGGAACAGACTGCTCCGGTATACATCCCCCACAGGCTCACAAGTCCTGCCAGCAAACTTGCACTGGTGTGGGTTCTTCTCTCCATGGGGCCACAGGTCCTGCCAAAAGCCTGTTCCAGGATGGGTTTCACATGGACTCACAGCCTCCTTCATGTATCCAGCTGCTTCCAGCGTGGGGTCCTGCATGAGCTGCAAGGGCACAGCTGCTTCACCATGGTCTGCACCATGGGCTGCAGGGGAATCTCTGCTCCAGCCACTGTAGCACCTCCTCCCCTTCCTTCTCCTTCGCCCTCTGTGCCTGCAGAGTTGTTTCTGTCACATATTCTCACTGCTTGTCCTGCTGAAGTTATCGTTTCTTTCCCCCTACTTAAATCCATTATACCAAAGGTGTTACCACCCTTGCTGATGGGCTCAGCCTTGGCCAGCAGTGGGGCAGCCTTGGAACCAGCTGGCATTGGCCCCATCAGACATGGGAATGGGACACCTGTGGCAGCTTCTCCCAGAACCTACTTCTGTATGCCTCCCTAGCGCCAAAACCTTTCCATGCAAACCCATTACACAGCAACATTAGCAAATAATGTAACAAACATTTTCTTTAGCAGAATACTTACAAGAAAATTGTATCAAGTACTAATATTAAAAACAGAGAAAATAATCTAATTTTGACAGCAAAAGAGCAAAAGATATGGCTGAATGCCCCACAAATGGAAATAGGATGTTGTATAGCACTGTAGCAGTACTGGATTTTTCTTTTTCCTACTATGAAAAAGTAATAGTTAATTTAACATTATCTAAAAGAAAATTGAGTTCCTATAAGCTACTCTCAAATAATACCTTCCAGCAAAACAATGAATTAGAGGGCTTTTACTACTCAGTTTTTTTTCACAGAAGTAATCTAGGAACCAGATTTAGTCCTTCACGTATACAAGACTAACCCTGCAACACAGAGCACTGCAAGCAAGTACTGTGTTTAGAAAGAATATTGTTCACTTCCCAAGCACATGCACCTTTCAACAGCTGCTAAATATGGTTTACTTTACTGAGGCTAGGAAGTTACTTTCAGACCTCAGTAACAGAATAGTGAATCTAGGTTATAAACCTCATTGATGTCTGGAAAAAAAAGCTGCCTGTTAGCGGATTTCCTTTCTACCTCTTCTTCCTCCTTTCTCTCACAGGCTTATTTTATCTGTACATCTGAAATGAAACTCATTCAGACCTTGCTTGTATCTACGAGACTTAATGGGCAACACACATATCCAAACAGGATTCTAAAGAACTCCCATTTGCAACTATATAATTAGCCTTATTAATGGCTTACTTAGATGTGTTAGCAAAATTGAGTTTATTCTTGCATTCTTAGCTGGAAAGAAGTACGAAAAAGCATTTGACAGATCATGCAAGTAAATGCATGGATGCAAAAAGTAATCATGCCTGACCTCTATACTGAAGGGATGATAAGTCACTAGATTTTAAGAACTTCATCCATAGGAGTCAACTTCTTTCAGAGTAAATGGTATTTATATCTATGCAAGCTCAATCCTCTTGAACAAATGTGATCACATTGCTAAGCCTTTAAAGTGACTATCTATATGCAATGCTGACTGAAAGTCATCAGCCCACAACTCATTTCTCCAGGCCTTGCAAATTAGACTTGAAAAGACTCAGAGAGGTTAAAGAGTACAATATCATTACCATACAATAGTGGTGAGGTCAGGTCTTTGGCTGAACTGAAAAAATGTAAAGGTGCAAGGGAAGCTGCTAAACTGAAGGTGACAGGTACTGGTGTGGCTCATGACACAGCTGCGACACAATTCTCAGCAGTTCTAGGTAAGGCTGACCTGAGTTGGGATCACCCACAGAAGTTGCTGAATGGTGGATTTCTAGCTGAAAACATACTCCTTCTACACTGCCATATAAATTAAAAGGGCCTTGGACTATTCCATGGCACTAAGGCCAGATGCAAATATTTAACCCATCCTGCAAACAAGACATTTACATCAAAATAACCTTTTGGGAATATTCTTGCCTCACATTAATTCCTTAAACGTGCCTTGGGTTAATGATAGTTGACATAGAAATGTAGATAAGTGAATTCTATTGCCCAAGACTTTTTTTTTTTCTTTTTGCATAATTTCATAGACCAGTAAAAACAACCAGGAAACCCTCAAGTGCACCTCTATCCCTCATTTTTCATGCTAAGGAACACTCTCTCCTTCCCATCCTCTCTCCACAGAGTGGAATTATAATTTACCATTTTCCAGGTCCTGACGCAGTTTAACCTCAACCAGTAAAAAAGCACTAGACAGCCACTCGCTCACCCAGTTTAATGACACAGAAAAGGATGTAAATAATAGTGATAACAGCAACCATAAAAAAATTAGAATATACAAAACAGGTGATGTCCAATGCATTTCCTCCTTGCTTTCCAACCAAGGATCAGCCAGTTCCCAAGCCGTGGTCCCTGTACAGCTTTCAACCCACTTAATTTATTCAGTATGGCACCAAATGATACGGAATCTCCCTTTGCCCAGTTGGTGTCACCTGTCCTGGCTGTGTCCCCTCCCAGCTCCTTGTGTTCCTCCAGCCTGCTCACTGGTGGGGCATGAGAAGCTCAAAAGTCCCTGACTTGGTATAAATATTACCTAGCAACAACTAAGAACAACTAAGACTGTGTTAACAACATTATTCTCATACAAAATTCAAAACTCAATACCATAACAGCAAAATGGCAATAAAATTAACTATATAAGTAGGAATAAAATTAAAAGACTGCTGCCTCCAGCCCTAGTGATGATGATTCCACCTCCTCTGATTTCACCAGACAGGGTCTTCCTACATATGGCCACCACCGACCTCTGATGCTAATGCATGAAACCAAGCAGTGAAACACAGAACTTTGTCATCTAAAGACACTCACAAGCTGCCTGTATCTAGAAGCAGCAATTTACGAAAAAATTGCCTATGAAGAGAGTTGAATTGAATATAAAAGGCTGGTTTTCTTTCCCCAGTATGCTGTTTCTATCAAAATCACACAGCTTTGGGCTAAGTAGGTCAAAACATTCAGAAAAAAATGTCATAAGAGCTACTTTTTAATGCTTTTCTTCCAGCATGTGAAATTTTTCACCAGCAAAAGACAAGGATAATGCATTTGAGATGTTTATGATGAAACTTTTACTCCCTGTATTGTTATGTTCCTCTTCCCCAAACATTAATTGTACTTGGGAAGCATCTCAAACAATCTATTTTCAAACTATAAGATGGCAGATCTGTGAGGGCAAAGAAGGCTGAATGGGATTTAGGATCTGTCCTGTCCTTGCTGAAAAATTGGGGAAAGGTGAGATCTTCACCTGCAGATCTTTATCTTGGCAAGATCTTATCCTGGAGGTAATAGAAAATTCTTGGTTGATACTAATGCTTAAAAATGTTGGCACATCTCCAGGATGAAAATAAGTTTCCTCACTGAACTTCTTACACAATCTGCATACAGCTTTTTACCTGCTGATTCAGATAATTTTTGTTTTTACAGACTCCAGAGGGATGCATTCCTCTAACCAACAGTTGTCTATGTGAGCTTCACAAAGCTATCTTTTCCGTTAGGCAGCAAACCTCTACCACATCTACTAGTCACTCATCTGTGAGCCTGGTTTCTTGTGTCCATTAATCTTTTTTATTGTGGCTGGGTTTTTTTGGGGTTTTTTTGTTTGTTTGTTTGTTTGTTTGTTTGTTTGTTTGTTTGTTTGTTTTTTGTTTTGGTTGCTGTTGGTGGTGGTGGGTTTATTTTTTTTATTTTAGTTTTGTTTGTGAGATTTAGTTTCTTTCTTTTTGTTGTTGTTGTTGTTGTTTCTGTTTGTTTGGTTGGTTTGGGTTTTTTTGGGGTTTTTTTTGTGTTGTTTTTTTTTTTTTTGTTAGGCTGATAAATATGCACTGAAACTCTAGGACCGATGCATTTAAAGTCAGGTCCTGAAAAGTTTCCTCTGTTCTTTCCATAAGAAAATTTCACTACATATTAACTTCTAAATAAACCCTTAATTTTCACAGTATCTTACACAGGGAAGACTGAAACTATAGAGTTAAAAAGTGGTTTTAGCAACGCAAACTTTCAGTTTCTATTTATGTGCAAACTGTATGTTTTATATGTAGTAGAATATTCTAACACCGTGTGTTTTTATAAGCCATTATAATGCTAACTACTAGATAATTCCTGAAAAAAAAATAGGTAATTTGCCACAAAGTTGATGAGAATGGGGAAGCTTAAATCTTGTCAAATACTTTCTGACATAAAAGAAATTGCATGGAAACAATTAGACAATGCATTAATAAGCAGATGGATTTTCTTTCCACACTTTCTTTAAGAAGTTTAATGTGTTTGACAGTATGTTGAGAAAGCCTTCTTCAATACATGAACACATGAGTTACTACAGAACTGACACTGAATACTTGTAAATGGAAATATTGTCACATTGCATGAATTGCAGAGGAATCAACCAACGGTAGAAAAGATTTTTCTTCGTCCTGCGCAACATTGCTTTTCCTGCAAGTTTTCTATATGCAAAATTATGCAGTCCGCTAAATTCTACCCTTTTCAGAGATCTAGCTTTGATCTGATGTAAAACTTTGTAGTTTTACTTATTTCAGTGAAACTGCCTGACTTTCTGTGGCAATGGCACCTTAACCAACAACATATATTAATGTTGTTTTCACGCATTGTATCACTTTCAAAAATTGGTCCAGTAGGTTAGAGAGTAAACACTTTATGCAATGTAACCACAATAAACAGTACCAAACCAGGAACACAGCTCAGAACTTCTGACATCTGCTTTTAGGTCTCCCAAAGAGGTTCTACAAGACTAATTACTTGTAGAGTATGGATATGCTGTGATAAAAGATACTAGAGAATACTCTACATTCCATGTATAATTCTAGTAAAGACTATCTATGTTCTTTCTTCTAAATAAAATAAATCATCAAATTTATTGTCTTTTAACTTTGTCCAGAAAATCAAATTAATGGAAATTAATTAATTAATGGAAAAATTATCTAAAACATCATATTCAAAAGAGAACTGGTCTATTATTTAGTGTTCAGTTCTTCAAAAGTATTGTGAGATTGATTCCAAAGTATTGTGAGATACTGGTAATAACTGTGGGTTTTAAAGAGAAAAAAAAAAAATGGCAGCAGGAGAAAATAATCATTATACAAAAGGAATCAATAGTGCAAGAATGACTTAAAAACTAGTCATGGAACCAGCTCTAGAGTTCAGAATATATCCATTGAGGGGGTTCATTGGTTCCACTGGAAGATGCTTATGTCTGTGAGCGTCTTCAGCCTTTGTTACATGAACTGGGTGAGAATGCAGTTGGGACAGCAGTGACTGCTGTTTGCTGGCTCTCCGTACACTGGTGCAACATATACTTACTTTTACCAACACACGGAGCCAAGAAGAGCCTGTAATATCATCTTGTAGTTCTATTAACCAAGATGTTTAGATGGAAATAGTTTTTCCTGAGAATTGCTTAAAATTATAAGAAAGTTAGCAGGTAAGGGAGAAGGAGAGAGTTCAAATCCTCCAGACAATGTTCTGAAAGCGTTCAAAGACTGCTGATCTGTCTTGACATTACACACTCCTTCATGCTTTTGTTTATCAGGGTGTTTAAATGCATTGTTGATGCACTCAAACCAGGTGGGGTTAAAAACCTAAGCCAAAGAGCTGAGTTTACTCCTTGGCTGGAAGTTAATACAATTGCTGTAAGTTTCACTCTCTAAACACCACACCCTTAATTCTCTCCCATACCCAACATTTAAGCAAAGTTCAGCATCACAAATTCATCATACATGAGTCTGCTGGAGTAGGGGAGGGGACTCAAGAAGGGATGTCAAAAGAATCAGTTTGGGCTTTTTAGCAGGGAATCTCTGACTACAGTCTTAAATACTTGGAATTGTCTATTTCAAACAGTACAAGGGTAACATGGAAGTAAAAGGTCATTTTATGTCATTTTTCTCCATTACACATGCACTTTAGCAATGTGAGTAACAAGCTAAATTGTGCTGACCTTTATCAGAGACAGGGTGTAACTGCTGAAGGAGAAGTGACATTGCTGCATGCCATGTTTTCATTTGCTGCCGTACTTTTCAGGCTTCCTGATACCACATAACCACACTAATGAGCACATCAGCTCAACACACTTACTCACAAATCCCTTTTGAATCATTCTATCAGTTTCAGTTGCAGAGGTGAATGCAAATGCCAATCCAGACCTTCAGCTGGAAAGCATGCAGGAAATTTAGACATGTTTTAATTTAGGAGCCCCTCAACTATGGATCATCAAAATAAGGAAGTCTTCTCCTAATTTTATTCCATGCCATCATGACAGTTTAACCTTGTGAGACTGCAGTGCCATGTCATGTCAACATGCTCAGCAGGCTTCACAAATGCCACATAGTGGTACATCAATACAGTAAAGTTGAAAGATGCCCATTTAAGAGTCTTCTAATTTGCTTACAAAGATGGATGAAATTGAAGTCATTCATCCCTTGATTCTTCTTAGAAGCAGTTCTACCACTTTTAAAACTCATGCCAGAGTTTGCTGGAAGCAGTTATAGAAGGGGGTAGATAAAGGTGAATTCAAAGTCCATTCACAACAGCTAAGAAATATCGACCTACCCTCAGGTAAGAACGCCCTATCATAGCTGCACTAGATGTGACTCTCTCACATATTCATTTTCCTCAATAGGCCAATACAAAACTCAACAACCTTGCAATTTCCCCTTCATTTTCTCACTGACAGTCTAGGTCTCCAAGCAGGTACTGTATTCTCTTACTTTCCTGCATAATTTTCAGAGGCCATTTTAACACTGCTAAAAATGTCTTTTCCTGCTAAATTCTGCTAATCTAATATCTAAATATTTACACCTAATAGTAATTATATCTCAATCCTCTTATGTAATGATTGTCTTCAGCAGCTTCAGTGCTGTTTCCTGTCCCTGACACATCTCCTCTTCTCTCCAGAGCTTTGACTTTAGTTGTGACCAATGAACCTGCTGTAGGACTCTGATCTGATGAAAAACAGCAATTAACACTGGAAAGAAGGAGCCTCTTAACATCAGTCACTCAGGAAGCTATGATGACTACCATTTTACCAAGTTTCAGGTGCAAACCCAAACCACTAGCTTTTTATCCTGGCAAATATATGAAATCTGCTTTCTTCTTCCACCTGGACCTTCATGGACTTACAGCCAGAGGACAAAGAGCACAGAGAATGCATGGCTTGCCACTGAACACCCATTCAAGTGCACAGCAAGTAACACACACAAATGCTGTTGCTGTTGGGAGGTGTTATGGATATTACTTCCCATACAACACAATAGAGCCTGTCCTCTGTAGTTAATAATTTCAGGTGGCTGCAAAAGGCTCAATTCACCACACAGTTTAGTGCACGCCTAACCCTTGAACCAGCAGATACTTTTATTGCCTTTGATGGAACAGTTGTTCATAAGTTGGAAAGTTAGGTACCTATTCAAAAGCCTTGCTGAGTTTCAGCAAAAATTTTTACCCCAGAATAAGTAAATAGTATAGTTTCATTGACACCTAATTAATCATCCCAGTGTATGTTCACACCTGAATCAAACAGGAAAAAAACCAACAAAAACCACATAAATCATCAGAAAAAAATAAACCAGAACAACACCAAGGGCTTGTTTTTCTGATACTTTACTTATGGCAAGATCAATTTGCCAGCAGTACGTTATTTGAAAAAAAAATTCATTATTTGTTCACAAAGCCTGTGTTGAAAGGGCTATCTCACTTTTCTCAGCCCAAAGTTTAATTTTAGATATAAAAAATGTGCTGTCATTAGTCTTATCTTTAGTGAGTTATTTAATCATACAGCTAGCAATACAGGAAATACAGACAGTGATGGAATCTTTCTTACATCCACCTTCTAGAGATTCAGATTTATTTTACAGATTGCAATGGATAAGAGAGTTAGTCAGAATGCCAAAGAAATTAAAAATCCTCTCTTTTCTGATCTATTTGGATGGAACATTGAAATGGAGTTTAGGACAGCAACTCAACTCACCTTTCAGCAGAAAAGAAAAAGGCAGCCATTTTCCCTCTCTTAAAGTTAGCTTGATTTAATGTTGAGAGCTTGAACACTTTCTAAACCCAGAGGCCATGGGCAAAAGAGGCAAGCAAAATCCCAGCACACTACTAGGGTGAATTAAGTTTAGGCTATAAATCCTAAATCAGTGGGCAAAACTAGATTAAAATATAAATGCATTTTTCTAAGAGGTCATAAGGTCAGATGTCAGGAAATTGGACAAATAAATAGAGGTGAATCTGAGAAAAGTGATAGGCAAAAACTATGGCTTTTTTCAATAAAAATGATAATGAGCAGCAGCTTATATAAGTCTAGGAATAATAAATAAAAAGGTAATCTGACAATACATTTCTTATTGCAATGTTATTGAATAAAAGACTTGGGAAAAAACTTTCCAGTAAGATGTTGAGAAATTATCAGCTCTCACCAAGGATAGTTGAAACAAAAGAGGAAAAGTTATCCTGAAACCAGAGAAGTCTTGAAATTAAGCTTACATGTTGAAAGGACACAAATGGGGCAAATTCACTTGAGACATTGAAGGTCCACGGAGATGTCACTCGTGAAGGAGGTTGTGATTGTGTTACACATACATGGCTGACTATTGTGTCTGCTGCTCCTTCAGAAGTTCATACTGAACTAAGGGTTAAACAAAGTCAAAAGATCTCTATGCTCTCAGAGATGATCCACTTAATCACAGAATAGACAATGTTGGAAGGAATCTCTGGAGTTCACCTAGTCCAACCCCCTGCTCAAGCACAGTTACCTAGGGCCAGCTACTCAGTACTGTGTCCAGTTGGAGTATCTCCAAGAGTGGAGGCTCCAAAAATTCTCTGGGCAATCTCCATCAGACCACAATTCTCAAAGACCAACCAGTGCCTCATCACCCTTTGATTAAAGAATTTCTTCCTGATATCTAGTCTAAGCCTACTCTCTTGTGGTTTAAAGCAATTCCTATTGTTCTTTCACTTCATGCCCTTGTGAAAAATCCCTCACCAGAGCTCTCGTAGGCCCCTCATGGTACTGGAAGGCTGCTAATATGTCACTTCTCATTCTTTTCTCCAGGCCAAGCAACCTTTCAGACTTTCCTCATAGCAGAGCAATGTTGCAGACATTGAAGCTGTGAATTGACTGTCCCTAAAAAAATTAAAAGACCCTTTTTAATGACTGGCCAGTTCAAAGTGTGATCATATTGTGATTTATGGTCACACTGTCACACATGATAAGGTACCCCATGGACTTCAGGAAAGTCAGGTCAACATTTAAATTATTGTAAAGATAGACATACTTAGGGCCTCCAGTACACCCTAGACAGATTTGTGCCTTTTTGGTTTTTTTCATTACTTAAAGATGCTAAATCTTAGTATCATAGAAGTTGAGGAGAATTTTGAAACCTGTATCTGGGTGATAAATATAATTTTCCAACAGCTAATTTTCTGGTTGTAGAAAAATATTTATCCTTCAATTAATGAAAATTATTTTTTGTTCATCCATAGTGCAACTATATTTTGATTCCTAGAATATTTCATTCATTAGTATTTTCCATAAGCTGCTGTCAGTAGTAACTTTATATGTCTATCCCTAAACTTTTAATTTGTACTGTCTTTGAAGGTCTGTAATGATAACGCAACCAGGCCTAAATCTTGGACATAAAAGGTTTTGCTTGGATTTTTGTAACTGAGTATTGCTATGTCTTCAGAAAAAAAAGTGACCTGGGTAAATATGGAAATATCTGTGTATTATGCACAAGTCTTCAAGTACTGGAGTCCAAAACAAGTCTTTTTAAGTTTTGCAAAACATTTTTAAAATAACCCAACCAGTTGATTTTTAAGATTGCAACAAAACTTTTCCTTGTTGCTGTAGAGATTGAAATGGGCATAGATATAAAAGCTAAACCATTTCCATAAATATTTCAAATACTAGATAAGGTAAGGACCTGTCAGCATTTCTTTAGCAAATCATTATTTTTAGAGAGACTGTGACTCAAAATGTGAAAAAAGCCAGACTTCTCTTTGGACTCCAAATCATCTTAAAATTAAGGGTGGCTCATTCAATCTGACAGAAAATCACTTCTTGCAACTGTGAAAAAATACAAAACTAATGTAAGACTTTCTACCTCCATCCCTCCTTGCAGAAACTATGGATTTCAAATGTGTGGCTGTTTCTGTAAACGATATTCCTGTACCTTAACCAGATCGTTTTAATTTAAACTGGAAACTTTGTTTTTCCAGGGGTCCATAGCACAGCAATTTTTGGGATATGAACTAGTATAGATTAAAGGAGGAGAAATATTCACATCTGGCTTGCTGTGTGTTCATTCTTTCTTTTTAACAAAAAAAATTAACAAGCATTTGAGAAGATGGTGTGAGTTTTTACCTCTGCCAGCTAAGGCAGGAGTCTGTCTGTTTCTTCAACCCTTCTTTTAAAGTGATTTTATAATACTGCAGTGCTTGTGCCATTATATAGCTATGGTATCTACAAATAACATCAGATGCCTGACAAACAAGGCATCCAGACCCAAGAAGATCCTTTATAGTATCAGCTCATAGACTTGTAATCCTGGAGGGAACTATTTATAAAGTATGAATTTGTATGAATTACTGGGCAAAAGTAAGGGCAACAGTAAACGTATGTACGAACTAGAGAGCTTGTATAAAGTAGAGTGATTGCCATTTCATTTATCATTCGTCTACCCCCTAAAGTTACTATAATGCTATGCAAGGAATTTTTAATTTTCAGGAGTCAATTCAAAACCCAGGTTCATTTAGCAGGGCGTGGCAAGAAGACAAAGCAATTATCTCAGCTGTTTGCAAAACATTGTTAACCACCCATCTCTTGCTACACTTTCCAAATATCTGGAACAGCGCCTTGAAGGAGGCTCCAACCAGTTTCTCTGTATTGTCTACAATGAAGTAAAATACAGGTAATAGGTCCATTGGATTTAACATCTCCATACCTCACTTTGGTTTGTACCTTCTCATTTTAGGCACTGTCGTACCTAGGTAACTATATGAAAAAGAAAACACTTCTAGGCTTAGAAAAAACTCAATATCTCTAATGTTCAGTCGGTATTGAGGATCATGAATATACCATGCAGAATGGTGAGAAAACATTTACCTTGTAATAAAAATATTTAACACCTGCTTCTTCCCCTCCTCACCCAGATGTCTCAACAATCACCAATCTCACACAGTAGCTGTTTAGCACAACTTTCTGTTTCAGCTAAAATATGCATTCTGTAGCATATTTGCAGAAGTTCACTAAGTGGAACTGAAATAGACTTTTGCTTCAATAAAGAAGTAAGTGCTTGCATTAGCAACTCAAGATTTTCACGTTTGATACTGAATTTTACATTGTGATATCTGATAAAAAAGGCCAATGCCCAGGATCTCACTATCATTTGTCAATCTCCAAAGCACCAGTAGTTGTGAATATTACCACTCTGAGCACATGCAATTACATAAGTAAAACTCAGTCACCCCCTGAATTTTTACCACCTGTACTTGAGAGCTCCATTTTGTTGGACTCGTTACTCCAAATATTAACCAATAGAACTGAATTGTATGCAAACCCCTTCAAGACAATCTCAAATCCATCTGAGATCAGCAGCATTTGCTTAGAAGCCATTAAAATCCCTTCTTACTGTAGGTACAAGGACTGAGAAAAATAGCAAAGGTAAGAGTCTTAGCATGATATTCCACATAAATTAATGATATGTCTTTTAAGATGCGGTCAAAAACATCTTATGTAGCAGAAGGTTGATACTTCAACCTTTTATTTAATAATAGTGATACTCAACTTCAAAAAGAAAACTTCAACATCTCCGCAGGAAGAAAATGATTATTTGAGATCTCCATCAAAATTTTACAAAGCTACATGCTGTTTTGCAGAAACAAGTATCATTATTCTACAAGGTATGCCCAGCTACACACACTATGAAAGCACAAAGTGACATTTCAGCCTTTTTCTAACAAGTATTTAAAAGGAGCAGCACAATGCAATGCTCTGTATGGAGCTAGTAACCTTATTAATGATATTTGACACATCCCTAGCATAAGCCTTTGTTGCAGTTGGTTATAGCTTTTCATGCTTTAAATATTGAGGTTGAACTTTGTGCTTACATTTAAAGATAAAAATAGTGTGCCATTTTTACCCAACCAAAAGACTCATTATTTTTCTTTTATCCAACCTGATCCTTTTTTTTTTTTCTTTTAAGACAAGCTACTGTTTCCAGGGTTTAGGACAATGGCTTAAGACCTGTGGATTTCATGTCTACATGTGTTAGCTGTCTTCCTTGTCATCTCTGTAGCAAAGGAAGGAAAAGCCAAATCTCTGAAAATTTCTATTTCAAATCTGAAGTTCCTTAATACAGGCAACTTCTCTTTTTTTCAGAAAGTTTTACGTATGTTTAACTGTAGCTGTCCTTCCCTTCCCCTGAAAAGTTTTAAGATAACAGAATTTCAGCATTTTGCTAAATTGGATCCCTCCCCCATTCAGTTAATGTGATAGCCATTTGAGAATTAATCAGGATTATGTATCAAGAGACTGCTGCCTGTACAAGTCCTGGATACTTGTCAACCTCGTCAGAAGGTCTGAAGTCAAGGTTGCAGAAGATGCTTTAAAAATTGTTACTTAGTGGATAGGCTATTTAGACAATTGAGTAAACCCTTCAACACTTCTGGTTAATGGTAGTAAATTAGTGAAAACAAATTTGTCACAGGCTACACTCTAGTAAGCAGTCGTGGTTGTTTGAGGTACCTGGGAATGCTTTTACACCAATTTTGTAACTGAAACATTTGAAGAAGTGTTTGAATGTAAGAAGCATCCTGTATGCTAAACAGTCTGAAGATTCAGGCCTTCAGCTGACTGCCCAAACTTAGCAGATGCTTGGCTTTGGCTTCTTGGGCCTACAAAAAGGGATATTAATAGCAGCCAGCCTCAGCTAGGAGCAAAATTCATGAATGTTTGCAGAACAAGTTCCTCAACAAATTAAAAATTTTGAATTCAATACAAGGGTCAAAGAGGTGGAGATTGAAGGCAATATTAAATAAAACATTAATTGAACAAAGCCAAGGTCTTAGGGAGAAAAAAAAGCCACAATCTATAATTACATAATTGTGCATTTTATTATAACAAACAGGTAAAGGTGGTAAATTAAGGTCAAAGAAGCAAACTTAATTCTGACACTTCCCAATTGCAACGTATTTGACTTCATAACCTCAAAGCTCTTTTAGTGTAGGATTTTTGGATGCAGTACAGTATATTTTTGTAAGACAGCCAAAATCAGCTGTGTGAATAAAAGCAAAACCTCTGCATACCACAAATATACTGTAATCTCTCTTTTTATTTAGTTCAAAAAAAGACAGTAAGTATGTAAGTGCTTGTTTTGGAGGTTGGATTTAATTTGTTTCCAGTAAATTAGTTATCAGTGTCAAAGTGTGTCAAATCTCTCTGTTCTATTATTTCCACTAATAAAAACATTACTCAGAGAAAAACCCCAACAAAACAACACTTTCTGGACAGTATGAAAGGGTTCCATGAGCATGAGAATCTTGCTAAGGTCAGAAAGAACCTCTACAAATGACTGGTCTGACTGAATTGGGGCTTATGAGTCTTTAAGGGAGATACAGCTCCCTAGTAGAGTACTGAATGAGAAGGAGGAAGACTAGAGAGTAAAAAAACAGTGAAAGCACTGTTTCTGTGTGGTTAGAGCAGAAGACAAGGAACTAAAGAGGCATCCAATTAACAGTGGAAGCACAGAAAAAATTTATCTTAATGATTTTATTGAAGATAATTTGGCTGTAATTTCTTGAAACATTCCAGCTCACAAAGTGCATGAGATATTTCATGCTCGCAGATTTCAGAAGCAGCTGAAAATGTGGAACATTTTATTAGTCCTAAAGATCTACCCAATTTCCTGTCCAAATTGCAATATCTTACATATACAAATATGTTTTGATATTTTCAGAGCCAAATTTCACCTATTTAAGGACACACTTTAACTTACCCTGTGAGTGGTTTCAGGACTTAATGTAGTTATGCAGCAATACATTGTCCTTTATATTTCATTTTCCTTTAATTTATGAGTCAGTTGACACTGTTCCTTCCATCCAGTTCCGAATGCTGTGGTTTATGATGGGTTAAGATGAATATGCCCAGCATGTTTTTGAAGCTGGGCGAGCTTGGTGCCAGACCAGTTCCAGAAATAGGTAGGAAGAAAAGGAGTCTGGAGAAGGAGGCCTCCTAAAAATTTACTCTGTAACAGACTATAAAGCTTTATGGGGTAGCTGGCATGTTTCTATGGCACATCGCAGGGATTTGGACATAACAACATAGGTGATGTGGCTCCTTGAAGCCAAAAAGTACTTGGCCACAGCTACCATACACGTTATGGAGATAACTTATGCTCTAGACTACAACACAAATAGACCTACTTTATATCACCTTAGCAGTTATTATTTTTTAAAGTCTAGGAAAAGGAATGCAAAAGCCATTCAAAGCAACTCTTAAATATAAACAACTAGGCTTTAAATTAGTTAAATATTTAAGCATACGCACCAGCACTTAAATAAAAGTTGTTAAATTTATGTGCTACTTGTTGGTCTAGTACCATAAATCAACAGGAGTCAGAAAATGCAAAAGTTTATGTGCTAGAAGTGACATGATTTTGGCAACCATAGGACTTTCTATTCCTGTTTTCTCATTAAATGTATCGCTTAATATGTATAAGGATGTTTAGACAACACTATTACTTGTCAAGCTGATATAATCATTCACTATCACTAATGCTTTCTATGCTTGCATGCAAATTTTCCTTTTTAAAAACATCCTTTAAATAATTGCATCTTAAGATTTCCGAGTTTTCTTGCACATTGGCAAGAAACAGCACATATTCTTAGATACTACCACATTTAGTATTCCCAAAAACTCTTTTCTGCTTGTAATGGATCTGCATTCTTCATTTAATTTGTCATTGGATGAGGAACACACACAGCACATTTTTATCCTAAAGGATCCCAAAACTAAATGGAAACTAAGCGATCTGCAAATCAGTAGGAGGATTTTGATAAACTCTGAAATGCAATCAGCTGAGGCTTGAATTGAAGCCATTGTTTAGCAATACATGCCTACCACATTACAGCCTCTACCAGGTGCTGAAAAATTGTACCTTCCCTAATAACCAAAGGTGCTGTGGAAAATTAAGTAGGTAATATGTCATTAACAGATCCGGAGTTCAGCCAAGACAGAGAAGCTGATTTCATTACTTTTCTGCTGAGTCCCAAAGAATACAAAGTGACTTCAGGAGATCCTCAGTTTTATGTATTACTCAAAGGACAGTAAATCTAAACGATTTAGCTGATTTCAGTTGTTTTTTTCTATTTTTATAAAGCCAAATAAAAAATTAATTCTCTAGTCTTTGTTTGGCATAATCCTCCAAAAATTATGGAATACAGTTTTAAAGATACCAAGTAGAGACAATTGCCCAAATCCTATCCAAGAATATCAAAGATGAGCATTAAAATTCCCTGTGAGGTTATAATTATCCCCTCCCCAGCATATGATGTGCATCCTTGTGTTGCAGAGTTCCTAAGTTTTCTTTGAAGATTAAAATAAACAATAAAAATAAGTATTTGTGTCAGAATTTGTGAATAGAATAAAATATCTACCTAACAAGTCTCTTTTTAATTCACTGCATTTAAGAGCCTCAGGTTATGTAATAGCCATTCTCTAGGGTTTGCTGCATCTCAGCAGTAAATTCCAGTATGGGGACTCATAGCTGCCCCAAGATTAAAGGTAAATTATCTTCAGCAGAGAAGACTGGTGTTGTACAGAAAACAGGAGGGGAAAATAAACAAAATAATTCCATCACAAGGGAAGTGTATAACTGCCTATTGTTGAATTTCCTCAACTAAGCATGCTTTTGATATTCAGTAGAGACTGGAAGAGGCTTGCACTCTATAACCATTGTACTCATATTCTTACACTCCTATTCATCTTTCTGCAGCAGCTTCCAGCACCAGTGCACAGCACAAGACCACTGCCTCCAACATTCATGAGATCAAAATGAGAAGAAAACAATTTGTCAAAATGCATCACAGCTGGGAAATGGAACACAAAGGACTTCAAAATGCAGGTGAACAAGGAAAGAATGGTAACAACTATGGAAAACTTGATCATAGTATCTGAAAAAGGTATTTTTCTGTTTGAATCACCAGCTTCTTTGGGAAGACCAATACTATTAATGAGAGATACTCCAGCCAACAAGAAAAGTACAGTCATGCATGTGCACAAGTCCCAGAGCTAATGCACTTACTGTTGTATGTGCAAATGACAGCCCAGCACCACCTGAAGTTCAAGAATCGGCAGCACCCACATGCATCATCTCCTGAGAGAAACAGCAGGAATTGTCTTGATTCTAGTGTGTGCTGGTTTGAGATTGATTGACATTTTGGTGGGCAGGAAATAGCCCCCCCTGGAAGTGAGGTGTGCCTGTGGATTTCCCATGAGCCCAGTGCAACACCAATTGTGGGCCAAATTTAAAGACAGACAGGGAAATGAGCCAATCAAAAGTGAAATTCATCTCAGTAGGATATACATTTGCACAGGACTGTCTGGGAATCGCTCTCTTTTATTTCCGGCCTTGAACAGGTACAGACGTGGGCTGTGCCCTCTGCCCGACTTTCCCCCCCCAAGGCCACGGAGGCCTGTGGGAGGGGAAAGGCCTGGCCGGGAGCCCCTTCTGAGGGAGCTGTCCTGGCAGGGAGTGGGGAGGATGGAAAGGAAGAGCGATGCCCTG
>VXBU01006345.1:264363-313350 GCA_013400315.1 Bombycilla garrulus
AGGACTGGTATTCTTGTGGGGGATCTGTGGCAAAGGCAGGAGGGACTCTGCTCTTCCTGTTGGATTGGGGAAATGATTGTTCAAGGGGTGGATTGACTGAAAATCCCAGGTTTTGTCTTGTGGTTTTGGTGGGAGAGTGAACCGTAGGTGGGGGAGGATGGATGTTTTGAAAGTTTCCTTCTGGTTTCTGTTTTTTTTTTTCTTCCTTTTAGTGTTAGTTAATAAAGTTTCTTCGTAGGCTTTAAGTTGGGTGACTGTGTTCCTTTTTGGTCCTACCTCACAGCAGAAATTGAGAAAAATATATTTTCATGGGTGCACTGGCCCTTGGCCAGTGTCAAACCATGACATAGTGCTTAAAATGTGAGAGATTTGCCTTCCAATAGTTTCAAAAACAATAGTGATGGAGGAACCCTGTACAGTCTTAAAGGAACTTCATGAGACTAAAAAGACTAAGGCCTTAAAGACAGTGAACACTTTTTACTTCTACAAGCTAAATACAGCTTTAATTCCTTATTATTTGCGCAAATAATTCTGGCACTTGTCCTATTAGATGTTATTATCATTGTTTTGTAGAGGGAAAAATGGAAGAGCTAACTGAAGAGATTCCTCTATAGACACACAAAAAAAAGCCATGAAATTAGGTCTCCAAAGTAGAAAGCTTTGAATCACTGAATTATTTTTTCATACATCTCCATTTGCTATGGATGCAAGCCTGCAGAAGGAAACAGACACATTCCTGGCCTTCAGAGTTGCAGGACAATCTAGAGCTGTAAACATAATGCACACATGGGCTGAAGCCAGGATTTTGCATGTAAGCTCTGACGCCAGGTCTGGGTTCAAATGACACTGATCTCCAGATTAAAACCAATAAACACTCAAATCTGTAGTCATAAGTACACAGATGGTGCTGCCCATATGTTTTTGTGGCATACACAGGGGAAAATCCAATAATTTAATATGCACTTTTTCCTCTTCATTGATATGATAATTAAATTCCCTGAGAACATTCTCAACAGCTTATAAGAGAAGGAAACATTTAGAACTTGGTAGCATTGACTTACTTAACAAGCAAAGGAAGTGAGAACTGCTACAATTTATAGAATTTACATGATGACAGAGCAAATCTTAAACGCAGCATGTTAACTCCTAGACATGCTGTAAAGACTAAGGAGACAGGATGAACTGTTGTATATGCCATTTCATTTCTAGATCACTGGGCCAGATTATTGAATGAGCCCAAGGTGACAGAATTATTTTTGCTACTCACTTAGAGAGAAGCAAAGCTTTTTGTAAGAGTTCAGACACTGAAATAAGGAGGACAGTTTTTCTTCCAGGTTTATTGCTAACATTTAAAACAATGCTTCCATTAAATGAGTATTTTCACACTTGATCAGTTCAAGGGATTCATTATTTTCAGGCTGTGTAATTATGTAGATTTCTAGTAAGTATTCTCTTCCTCTGAACACTAGACCAAAGTGCAACTTTTGGTATTTGCTTGACGCTCATGTGGTCATAGCACTTGGAAGAAAGATTTTATGGAGATGTCTAAAAATTGTGTCCCAATTCCCATTCATTTATGTGAAAAACATATTCAATAAGCATTTCTCTTCTTTTTTCCCACTTCAGGTTAAGAGTTTCAAATGAAAGCTAGCTATCCTAATACATTTTAACGCATGTAAAATGTCCCTATGGTTCAAATAAAATATATGTCTATGAAGAATATAGTTTTATTAACTAAAAAAAATAAAAAAGGAAGGAAATCTGCCTTTGCAAGACTTGCCAACTTATGAGGCTTCAAATCAGTCAATCTGATTTTTGTATGATGCAAAGCCAATTCATATATATTTATAGACTTATATTAGTTTGCACAATGGTATATGACCATTAACATAATATGCAGTAGGACTTGGGGGTGTTTTACTACATATCTCATCTTGCCTAAATGTTTTACATATGGTGTAGGAAACTTTAGTTATGAATAATTCCTCCCAAATGTATTCTTCCTGTTTATTTTGTTATTATATTTGATGGGCATTTTCTAAGGAGTTCCATATTAGCCCAATTCTAGCATTTTTTGTGCATTGAGAAAACAAATAAACAACAACATTCCATATGTGTCAGATTCTTCTACTAAAGTCTTTCAATTTATATGTCCACAAAGAATCAGTCAAGATAGTACTTACGCAAAAATACAAGATGTGTCACTGGCTAAAGCCCATAGTAAGGTTGTTTTTTATCTTTTTTTTCTTTTTGTAACCCTAAAGCACTGTGGTTTTTCATGCCTTTTTCTTTTCTACCATCAGCTTGTTAATGAGTGTGTAAAAAATGTTAAGGTTGACTAAGATGCAGGAAGGAGATGTACAAAAGCACATTTGGGAAGAGAACATTTGGAGTAACAAGTATGTGAGGAGTCTGCAATGCTGGCCTTAGGAGAATAACTTAAGAGTGCTAAAATCAAAGGAACTACTGCCCTGAGCTAGCAGTTCTTCTCCAGAGAGAAGTACATCTTAGAGGAAATAGCCATCTTTAGGAAAAAAAAATCCTTTTAGGGTTAAAAAAAATGCTTCTTAACTAGCTATTTACAAATAGCTGCCTATTTAGCATCCCTGCAAAGCCTAGAGAAAAAGATGCTGTTTTAAAAAGACCATTAAGACCACAATGATTGGCTATTCCCAGTTAAGAAACACTGTTTAAAAGTTGCTGTACTTCCTTCAGCTCTTTCATATACATGTTGCATTATGATGAAATCTTTAGTAAACAAAATCAGATGACATTTTTTTCCCCACAGGATCCTGCCTAATGCAATGTACAGGATTCAATGTGCTCCATTAATCAGCAGCTATTCAATAAACTTATCCCCATTGTTTTCCCAGCAACACCTTTCTCCCAGTGGCCTCAACACTTCTCCAGCTTTTCTTGGAATTCACAAGCCTCCTCTCAGCTTTCAGAAGACATGGGAGTGCATCATTCCCCACCTAGCCAGGTTCTGCCAAGGAAAGGGACATGCTGGTCTATCTCTGTTGCTACCTACTCTGAGGAGAGGTGTCACTAAAACATTACAGAAATCTTGAATGTTTTAATTCCTTTTCCCCTCAGGAAAAATGACCAGGGAGCAGAGTGACACTGATAAGGGCAGGGAGAGATTTCTTCATGTTCTGACTTTCTGCTACATGAACCTGTGGCCCACCTCCTGACATGGAGCAGACATTCAAAGGGACAGGCCTTCCTCCATCTTTCATGACAACACCAGACATTACTCCCTCCTCCATAAGGGAATCTACTTCCAGTCACACTCAGGAAGAACTGGCAAGCCCAGTACATCCAGATATAAAATGAAAATAGAAATAAAACTTCACAAAGTGCTTGTAAAATTATGGAGCCCATGAGATGCTAACCTGTAGTTGACATTTACTAGGTTTTGGCAAGTCACATGAGATATTTATGGCTTAAGTTTCTAGAATGCCTCCCAAGCACACTCCAGGGTGTTGAGTAGGTTGTGACAGCAACCTGACCCTTCTGCAGCATGGGTACTCAAGATGTGTGCTAAGTTTGGGTTAAGTGACTCAGGTAGTAGTAAAGACCTATGACAGAGACAAGGTGAGAACATATCTCTTTACAGAGCTTTCAGTATCCTCTGGCCATTTTACTGTCCTATCTCTTCTTCACTCCTCTGCTTTTGATTCCTCACTGCAGGCCTTGCATGCCTTGCATGCCGTGAATAAATAAAAGCACAGGGTTTTATGGAGAGCTGCTGTTACCACATTTGCAGAACAGCTGGATAGTTGTAGCACATGCGAATAGTGTTGCACTTGAAGAGCTGATTCAGCCCTGGGGTAGGCCAGTGCGCATACTGGGCAAGATGACTCTTACAGAAAGGACAGAAAAGGGAGGGAAAGGTGTCAGGGCTGCTCTGTGTGTGTGAATGTCCCAAACTGGCCCCAATGCCAAATACACAACAGTAACTACAGTCACTTCTGCTGTATCCAGAGAGAAACACTCACCCTTACCAGTGCTTCCTGCACACTGCTGCCACATTTACATCTCTCAGGCACTTTCAGTGCCACAGCAGCAGAATGTTCCTTATGGTGACCACTGGGGCAACTTCTGCTCCTGCTCCACCAATCCCCTTGTGAGGTAGCCCATGCTCAAAAACAGACTGGATAGCATATCCTCAACACTTCAGCTGTCTCAGATCCACCCATCAGAGGCCACTGCATCCACTTAAAGTATGATTTAATGAGAAGTGATAGGAAATCTTGTGATGCTACTGGTTACATTTAGCATAGTCACAAAACAAGTTTTCAAGACCTAGATATTGCCTTTTGTTATAAACCACTACATTGACCTAACTGGGCATTTCAGCATCTTGAGAAAAATGTGATATCCCTGGCAAGTTTAGGTAGTGATGTTTATATTCTTTTAATAGTGGTTTAGTTAATTATTTAGTAAACAGATGAAGAAAGGAAGTTTCCAGAGCTCTCTTTCTCTCTCTACTGCCACAACTTTTCCTTTATGTTTTGGAGGGGAGGGAGGGGTTGTTGACTTTTTTTGTTTGTGGTTATTGAGAGTCCTTTGTTTTCGGGGCTTTTGGGGGTTTATATATATATGCATATATACATATAAAACTTATCATAATTATGAGCTGAAACTCAGAGTTCTCTTTTACCATCACACAGGAATATTTCGCTACTCCAGGTTAGTTCAATTTACTGTTACTGTTGCGATTTTATGTGCAACTGCTCTTCCACCTATGCAGCTTCGCTGTAAGGAATGACAACTAAAGCAATGTTTTTTCTTTTTTGCTCACCAGAAATTTGAAATTCAGAGGAGGGGGAATAAGCCATGAAGAATTGTGTGAATTAGTTGCTGGACTGTGGATAGAAAATATACTTGGGAATTAGCAACATTAGAATACTTGGGCATTGTTTTCTTTTATCTAATCTAAAGTAAGCTACCTGTGGAGAAGGAATGATGCACAAAGTTTAAGTGCCTTAATTGCTTTGGAGATCTGCTTTTGGACATGTTTAAACTCCCTTTAGACATGTGAACTTGTAGAACACTCAAAGTTAAATTGAGGGAATAAAAAGTAAAACAGAAAACGAACAAACAAACAAACAAAAAAGTATAATCCTCCCCCTCCTCCATCTAATGTTATCAGACTTTCTCAGATCTAATTAGCAAGGATTTACATCAGTGAATTAAACCTGTACCTTCAGAAGTGTAACCTACATGTTTGGTTAAACTTTACTAAATTTCAACCCTTATTTTGCTGTTTCCTAAGAACTGCCCTATTTTTCATCATTTAAGGTTCACGCTACTTTTTGCATTCTCAATAGGAGGGTGGCAGAGCTGAAAGAATGAGAAAGAAGCTGTCTTAATCCCTCATAATCTCCCGAAGCATCAGGTTCTTTGGACAGTTTCATTATTAGAATTATCATTGCTCAAACTTCCTCTATTACTAAGTAACTATTTGAATAATCCATTTTGCTTCAGTAGGTTCATAAATCATTTGTTTTGGGGATTTATTTTGGCAGCAAATTTAGGGACATTCATCTGCTCAGACCAGAAAATACTCATTTCTTATTTGCTTTACAAGCCTGGTACCCTATTAGCCCTCAATTTAACAAAATGTCTAAGATACAGGAAAACAATTTCTCTGAGCGCAGTGCAAGACTGAATCACATCTCATTTACAATGATGTAAATAAGAGAGAGAGAGACACTGAAAAGGAAGAATTTATGGCACATTAAATTAGAGAAAAATTCAGACTTGAAAGCTTTATAAGGCCTCCGTGTTGTAGCTGAAAATGCATGTGTTGAACAATCTGCGATGGCAAAAACTAATCAGAAAAAAATTTTATCAACTTTTAAAATAAGACCTTACAGAATTTTCAAGGGACTCAGAACAAAAAAGCACTCTTTGGCTAAGTCTATGACAATTTGATAAAGACTAGTCACCCCTACAGAAATCATAGCGATTTTCTCTAACCATCTCTTCAGATGGGATTCAATTAGTAAAATAAATGGAATAAGGAGAAAGAAAAAAAAGAGAAAGAAACCCTAGGAAATCTTATTATATACTATTAAACTCAATAAGGCTTTTCTAACAGAAAACATCAAGTCTTATTTCTGGTAACCCCTGTGCTGTTGTAAATCAGGAGCTGCTGCTATAAAGACTACAGAATTCCAGAAGAATAAAATCGCAGGAAGCGGAAGCCAGAACTTTGAGTCATATCGCACAAGTCCAGATACTTGGGCAAAAATCTTTGCTGCTAGTGACTGCTTTCTTGTAATTCTCAGAAATGTTAACACTTCACTATTGACAGTTTGGCAGCTCTGCCCCCAACAGACTGATGCAGGAACCTGAATGAACACCATTAAACTGGGTTTCAGCAGATTTTGTTCCACCTAAATCCCAGCTTTTCACAGCTGGATTCCCTTCAGGAAACTCGACACAAAACACAGGCAATTGCATGGATCATCAGTCCCACGGCCAGCAGAGAACCTCTAGCCTCCAGGCACCAAGGTGCCAGCCAGGCTCCCTCAGGTTTAGTACCTCTCTGGTCCAAGCCGATCTTGTGTTTATTGCAGTCCCTTTGCTCACCTTAAGCTGCAAGAATGTGATCTCCATCCTAGACCTGTCCTGTAGTAGAATATTTTTTAAGGATGTGAGAGAAAGGGGCTTAAATCCCATGGCACAATTTATTAGTCTTTTCTCAGTCTACTGTGCACAGAAACTGTCTTCCCCTTGTACATTCTTAAAAGTGTGTCCCTGAAATTCACCTTACCTTAGGTAGAAGATGGGCAGCAAGCTGAAGAATTTGGAAAGCCACAGTGCATGTGAACATGGGGATTAGGTAAATATGTTTGGGAAGGCAGGGGAGGAGGGTGTGTGATCAAGGGTTTTTTTGTGGATCTCTTCAGAGCCAGGCCTCTAGGCTGTATCTATCATGAACCCTTCCACCCTGATATCTACTTGCAAGTTTGGAATTGAGATAGTACAGTGACAGTAGCAGAGGTACATGCCAAGATTGCTTTAAACATACCCATCCACACATTTGTATTAGGATGGATAAGTAAACATAGCTACTCTTCAGAGGCTTTTTAGGACTGAAGCCTGATATTTCTGTTTTCAGGAATATGGCTCCTCCTGTCCACTAATAAGCAACAGAGTGCAGAAGTACATAATATCCTGACTGAGGAAACAGCAGAGTATCCAGAATCTGATCCTAAAAATTATAATCAGGTGAAAACACTTGAATACCTTGGAAAACAGAGATAATAGAAGTATTATATTCTTAAAATAAATAAAATATATAAATGATACACACAACTCCCTCAATCACAACTATTTCTTGGAATTATCTCCTGGGAGGCAGATTTCAAGTCAAACATTGATTACAGGTATGCTAATAGAATTCAGAGTTAGCAAGATATGCAGTATGGGTAAATATTTGCCTTGTCAAAGAATATATGTCATAATAAAGTCTGTATTTGTACATATAGAATCCATAAGGCTTCACTTTTTGTTATTTATGCCACAGTACAATACAGTTTATCTGAAACATTTTATAGAAAATGTAAGCTATATCTTATCAGAAAATATATATGGATAAAAAACATCTGGTGTGAAGCAATGCCAGCCTCTGAAAAGTTGGGGGGTTTTGTTTGTACTTAGCCTTGAACTGAAATTGGCCCAAGGTATAGAATTCTGATGAGTATGTTTCATATCTTTATCATATCTGTCCTGATCCCAAGATAAATAGACCATTTCCCAGCAATACAGTATTTCTAGATATCAATTTACTGTAAAATTCTCCGTAAGCAATTTCAATTCTCATGTAGACTCTATTCTATTGTATTTTCAAAAAGTTCAACAACAAGAAAATGAAAGTAGAGGATCAAAAGCAAGTTTTTTACAGTTGAAAACAAGAAAAACTTGTGAGTTTCATATTGGTACCATCAGAACAACTAAAAAGCCACGTTATTAGATGTCTTAATGGAACCTCAGAAAAGAGTAAAGACTTAGGGTCCAGTTCATTGTTTTATTAAGTTTCTTGATGAAAACAAACACAGTCACCTGCCCCTAAAGAAAAAAGAAAAACCAACCAACCACCCTCTCCTGCCCCACAAACAAAAAATCCACAGAAAAAAAGCCTTTGGTTTGGTAAAACAGATGAAAAGAAATGTAAAAAAATCCTAAATCAGCCAAATATTTTGACTGGCTTGAATAAGGACAGACATTTACCTCAGATATCTCATGATCACACAACGACAAATAGTTCTGATTCAGATTTCTACCCAAATTCAAGCAATCTGTAATTCTCCACCTTCACCTCCAAGTCAGCTCCACTGGGCAGAGCTGATGTCTGTCATTGCCACAGGAGTAACAACCTGCTCATGGACAGCAGAAACACTCCTCATGCAAAGATAGTACACACCTCATGCTGTCCCAGGAGTTAATGTGATTGTCCCAGTACCACAGTGGCTGTTGCAGCCAGTACTGGTGCTGGTGGCCCAAAGGATTTTAGGCTAGTTGAGCTGAAGTTGCTCTTTAGAGCTTCCTGCTGTGGAGATGACCATCAATCCTTGCACTGTTCAGCAACTTAAATTATGCAGAAGTCTCCTCTAAATTCTTTACAGCTCCTACTCCGAAGCCACACCACCAGAAGACTAATTTGTTATGTGGGTTTAACTGGCTTTAGAATAGCTCCCTTTCCTTGAAGAGTTTATGCAACTGATGACATTTAAATTTCCTCCAGGCTGCCAGCTTCACTCCAAAACTAATGTGAATCCCATCAGCAGTTTCACTCACATGCTCTCACGTCTTAGATTTCCACATCCCTGTCACTGATTGTGAAATTCACCTTTTCACATATGAAACATGATCCACATTAGATTCTAGACATGAACTGGAAAGAAAGTTCTTTACTGACTCTCACTTAAGACTTTTTTCTTTTAGTATTCCTAGGTATCAATAATAAGCATGCACAGTTCCAGAATATAAGTCAAACTGAGCCAATCAATAGCATCATGAAACCAAATAATTTTGCAAAATTGGTAAGAAAAAGCTAGAGTATACAGCTTATTTGATAAAGAAAAAGTGTAGCATCAATAATATGTATATACTCAACGATCTGAGAGATCTTTTCAAACCTAGCTGATTCTGTGAATCTGTGATCATATCCCCATTGAATAGATTCCTCAGAGCACAGTGTCCACTCACATCATTTGGGTTGAGTAGGGGTTATTTGAATACTAAACAAAAACTGTGATTCTGGAGATCAAAATATAATCCTTATCTAAACCACAAGTTCACAGCATGCTCTTGTCAAACCATGTAGTCTATCCTAAAACTTCATGTCTTATAAAATTGAGACACCTTCCTATCTGATAGAGGATAGCTGGAAATGAGATATGCTCATTTCTATGCTAATGAGGGGTTTAAGAAGATAAACACCAAAGAATACAGAAATGCTCAAATTGAATATGGTTGGCACAAAAAATGCTACCATTGTGTTACTACAGGTTCGCATTCAGTACGGTTTAATTAAACCAGTAATATTGAAATGCAGCATTTCAGTTACCAAATGAAAAAGAAAGTGAAAAAGGAGAGAAGCAGGGAGAAGGGGGGAGAGAAAGAGGAACAGAATGTAGTATTATGGATAGAAGGAATGTAACAAGGCTACAATCTATTATAAGAAATTACTTATGAATAAATTGCAAGACTGTAAGAGCTAAGAAAACAAGAAGGGAATAACAATTAGATAGAAAGCATTGACAGCCTAAGAGAAAAATTTCTTCTCAAAAGAAAGGTGTGAGGTCTTGCGCCAATTGAAGACAATAAGTATATCAATTGGCATTTTAAAGCATCCTGGAGAGAAACTCAGAAATCTATTTGTTATACACGACTGAAAAAAATCACTGAAGCAAAAGCAAAAAATAATAGTAATAATAATAATAATGATAAAAAAGCACTCCACAGTTGGGAAGATGCAGAAGGACAGCTATAATTTTCGGTAGGGTGGAAACAGCATACAAAGCAACCATTTTTAGGATTAATATGGTTATTCAAAGGGAATTGATATGCTAAGCATTTCTTAGCTTTGTTAGGAAACACATTTTCAGGGCTTCATACCAGGGATATGATGCAGCCGGACGGTTTCATTATAAGAAAAGAACTCCTACATTAAAATTCATTTTACTTGAAATGTCTCACAAAACCACTCTGTCCTCTGTAACTGAGGTAGAACTCACATACACTTCCTTTGTAATAAAAGATCTCCCATTATCTAGAAATTTAACTCAGCCAATTTAAAGTCTGTCTTTGTAAGGGGAACAATATTCTCCATGTGCAATTTATAAACATTCACTGCTGTTATCTTGTGGCACTCACTTCCATAAAAAATTGTGGATTTTTAAAGGCCAGTCTGACTTTCTCGATTATTGTAATGTGTGTTTACAGCCTAAAAATACCACAAAAAAAAATTCCTGCCCCTGCTACCATTGCTGTGACTCTTCAGTGAAGTCAAGCAACTTTTCTACTAAGTGAAAAAGGACCTGGGGGTGCTGGTCTCTGGTGGACAGACAGCTGGACATGAGCCAGCAGTGGAGCCAGGTGGCCAAGAAGGATAACAGAGATGGTGAAGGGCCTGGAAGTGATTGTGCTTTCCAATAAAATTTTTAACCATGGGTAATGTCAAACATCAGAATTCTCCTACCAGCTAGCCAGACAACCACAAGAATCTGCACAAGACTAGAGTTTCCTACAGTGCAACATTAAAGGGCACTAGTGCAAAGCTCCAGTACAAAAGAAGCATAATTTTATAAAATCCTGTTAATTCACACAATTAGGCAACTTGCTCTTTTATATGAATAGAGTGACAATGAAATCATACTGAGAATAAAAGCCTGAGGGCTTCTAATGGCTGTTTAGAGCCAGGCTATCAAAATTGTTATAAGAGTTTACAGGAGTTCCTCACTGTTCACTGTGGTGTGAGAGAAACTGCCTCATCCTCAGAAGATATTTGAAATGTCTTCAACGAACTGAGCCTCAGAAACACCAAAGACAGAAGGAGAAGGCAGGGACCATGATATTTGAACAACTTGGTAGCTTCCAAAATCTTGGAGACTAACAAGACTTACAATAGCTTTTGATGTCACATGGACAGTTCTGAGGACGTCACAGTGCTCTTAAAAAAAATCTAAATTTCCTCTTCCCAGATTCACTGCCAGTACAACCCTGTATTGTTCCTCATGTGTGGTTCCCCTGGGGAAGACTTTGCAGCTTTCGTTAGCAATAGTCCCACAGCTGGGCATAAGATTTTAGAGCCCCTTTAACGAAGAAAAAACTGCTGAGGGCAGCATAAGAGATTTTACCTCAGAAAAAAGTGCAGTTCCTTTGCGACAGAATACATTTGCCATATTCTTCTCCAGACACTGTGTATGTCCTTCCAGCCATGCTGAAGAAGGCAGTCACACAGTGGCAGCAAGCTGAAGCAGGTTTTGACACAATTGATAACAGCAAGACGTTTTCTAATTTCTGTGCAAGCATGCAAAAATCGTAGGAAAAAAAAATTCAACAAATCTTCCCACTGTGCCTCCTACATCCGTCCAGGTCTTCCTCGTGTTTGCCCATTGATGCATACAACCAATTAAGAGAGATTGCAGAAACACTGCCATGAACACGGATCCTGCCCTTTCTCCCCTCTCTGAAAGGAACAATGTAGTTATCTAGAGCTCACTGACAGAGAAGTCAGAGCTGCATTTTGGTGGCCTCTGACTCCCACTAAAGACTTGAACACAGCTTTGAAGTCACTTGCACTGGCAGATCAGGCACAGGTGAACAATACTCGTGTCGGCCGCATCATGGAGCCGCGCGAGGGAGTGTCCTGGTCACTGGACAGCAGGGCAGGGTTTAGGACACATTGCCTGTCACAAGAACCAAGTCCAGGAAACAACTGTGCAGAAGGCTGATTCAGAGCCCTTCGGAATCATTACAAACCTCTTTTTAGGATGCCATTATTGTTGGTTCAAGTGAGGTTTCAGCAGAGGCTAACAAAGAAAAACCCCAAACTGTTCTCCAAAGCCTCCACCTGCTCTGCTTTACCCTCAATAAGTGACAGCACAAGAGTGTGCCCTGCCTCTCTTCAAACACTTCCAATAAAAAAAGAAAAACGAGGCCAAATCTGTAAACCTCTTCAGCTACAAGATTAAAAATAAAATGGATTCATTTCCCTTCCTCTCAACTCCCTGCCCCCAAGAAATATAATCTTGAATCAATCTTTAGCTCAACCAAATAAAATCATGAAATAATGCAAGGAAAATTGATATTATTTGTGATTTCAGGGGCCAGAACACATAGCAGCAGGAAGAATTTATTGCTGACCTTCACGCCAAGGGGCTGCCGAAGAATATACAATAGTTGTAACTGGATAAAAAATTATTTTCATTTCAGAAAAACAAAAGAAATTAATATTTCAGCAGTGATTTTTGCCTGTTTTTCAAGACAAGGCAACTATATATGCTGTCAGTGGATTTGTTTTAGCTTAAAAGCTCAATTTCTCAGAAGCACCTCATAGAGGAAAGAAAAGAAGGGTTAACTGCATACTTAATTAAGTGACTTCACACATTAGCAATCATAGCATGTGTAGAAATCAGATGTGTTTGAAATATTCATGATGAAATGCAAAACCACTATCACACTTTTACATTTCGGTCAAGCTCGAAAATGCGTTTGTTTCTGTGAAAAATGTCACTAACATACTTGCTTTTCTTTTTATTCTCACTTGATTTAATTTTTTTTCTTTGCATGAATAGTACTTTGCAGCTAGCTTACATGAATTCGTATTAACTTTACCTTCCTAGGGGTGAGATTCCTATTTCATGTTTTCAATGCACTGACAGTCAAATTCTCAACTACTACATAAACCAATGTTTGGGTGTGGGGATAGCTGACAAAGTTATATGAATGAAAAAACTTTAGGAAGGAAAATTAGTAAGACATTAAGAGCACTTTTAAACTTCAGCACTTTTCTCACAGAGATAGATATTTCAAACACTTCAGAATTGTGTAGTGGTCAAGTTAAATTTAAGGGCAAACCTTCAGGTATCATATAAGTAATAAAACTTTATTTAAATGATTATTAAAAAAAAAAGTTTTAACCTTTCTGAGGAAATGTCAAGTGAATATTTATCATCAATAAATTGCTTTTACCTGCATAATGATGCACTGGCATTTGATGTCCAGAAAACAGGACATCAGAGGACATTCTTCAATACCTTTATACACAAGCTGTTTTCATTGTCATTCAAACCAAAAAATGTTCTATACTCTGATGTTTTGAAAGCAAAGCTCTTTTTGCAGAAGGCATCAACTCCTTTATGAAAAAGAAATAGATTCAGTGCAAACCAAAGAGATTTTGGCCTCAGAACTAAAGGATTTCAATGAAAACTCACTATTATTTCTTGACAGAAAGAGAAATTATTTCACCAACACACTTCAAACACTCACTTGAAATTCTCTGTCTCTGGTGGCAGGCAGGCAACTTGCTTCAAGAGTCTTTAACCAGCTCACTGTTCAGTCTGACCTCCTGTTGCCAAACATCAGGTTCTCAAGTCTACTTGACCCTTGAAGAGCCATGGCCTCAGATGGGGATGTTTTCTGATAATTCCATACTCTCCTCTCACACACTTTACCTCCCTCTGAAGAGACGCCAGAAAGGGAGATTGTGTGAAGGGTGTTTCTTTTGCTTTGTTGAACCCAATTTGGCTGTGACAGCAGTTTCTCCAACTGATCACTTGCCTTTGGCAAATTTGTTTTACTTTTGTTTGTGTGGAATGGTCACTGTTTCATACAGAGAGCAGGAACAAGCAGTTATGCTAAAAAATGAAATATTTATGAGTGGCACAGTAACATAGCATAGAGAAATACAGGGCTGGTACAAGAGAAGATCTGGGAAGTAGAGACACAGGATGTGGCATAAAGTATCACTGGCACAGGAAAGCAAGAGAGGAGGCCTAGGCTTGGCACTGGAGATCCTACAACTCCAAACAGCTCAGTCAGGCTCAGTTAAAAACACAAAAATCTTGAGGTGCACAAAAGTGATCTTAGCAGTCATAAGGAAGTAATAGCTTACATATATAAATTATATAGTAGATTTAGACATAACCTGAAACTGTAGACCAATGAAGAAGAAAGACATAAAATTCTGTTAATAAAGATATAAAAGTGATCCCTTAGTCAGTCCAAGGCAGATGAAGAAGAAAATACCAATATATTCAGTAACATATTCCTCCTGGCAAAGGATACCAGATACTGACAACTCTTCATCACCCTTTACCACATACACCACCACCAGCGTGAAATCATAGATTAGGATCCAGAGTAGTAGCAACAGAGCAGGTGTAGTGCCAGAAAAGGAGGAGAAACTCTGTGTGTGTGCATGTGTGTGTGCATGTTTGCAGCGATGTTAACTACATTATTAGTTTTAATTTTTCTGCAGCAATTAGATCTGGACTAATAATGACCAAACTTTCAAAACTTCAGATTTACTAACAATAAAGTCTTGACTTCACTTATATATGAGGTGCATTTTCTCCTTGTCCCAAAAACCTTTTAGCGTAACATTGGCTGGACTGACTACAGGAGAAAATGCCATGCAACTACAAAATCTGTCAGTCTGGACAGGAGGTAAAATGCAGGAAGCACACACTGAAATGGAGACTTTTTCAGCATTGATTTTTAAAATAGAAATATTTTCAGGATGGATTTTTAATCTGCCATGTCAACACTTTCAGTCACTTAGTCTTTCAATTTGGCACCATCTGTGCATTACAGTTATTACTTGGGACATCACTGGATTATATTAGTTTTCAATCAGAAATCAATTTGAGAGGAAATCATTGTTTTCAATCCAATTAGAGTTTGTCATATTTCTCTGATCTCACAACTCTTTGCTATTAAAAACAATGAGATATTTACTGTCTACGTTCTGCTGATTACTGAAGATTTTCGCATATTGGAACAGACACATTGATGCAGCTCATTGGTATGCTCTGTAGCATCACTGTGATCAGCCAGTCACTTCCCTGAAAGTCGCAGTCGTTGCAGCTCCTGGTACTGTGAAGACTCACAATTAGGCTTTACTTTACCCATAAATAGAAAGTCATCTATTTGCAAACCAAATCTTCATGGGAAACTACAGGCTGGGGATACATCTGCTGGCTTGGCATTAACATTTTAGCTTCCAGCCAATTAGGACAGAACAGTACCTTACATTATTCTAGGGCACAAAGTATTGATTCCAAATTACAATTGCTGTTTTCAACCTTAAAATGTCACCTCACCTACCTTTTTACAAAGTGAAATTCATCAGCTTTTACAGCAACAATCCTTCCTGCTACAAGAAAAGTAGTACTTTATACCAATTGGACATGAATCTATTAAATTACGATGGAATTTTTTCTAGCTACAAATTATAGACATATTAATACCTACAGAGTTCCCTATGAACAATAAATGCAAAAGGATTTTTTCCCCAATGATTAGCCATTGTAAAGACTAGCCATTTAGTGCATGCAAATTTCCTGCCTTGCAGACCAAGTGTGAATTAGAGCCCTAGGAGGCTGGCTTATATGAATAAGCTTAGATAGTGCTAATTATAAAACCAGCATATGGCAATCACACATAAATTGTGAAACTCCTTTATTGCAACATGGGTGACCCCTGTAAATTTGGTAGGCAAGAGCAGAATTTTTTGTCACCCCATTTTGATGTAGAACAGGAGTTTATCATAAAATAGGAATTAGAAATGTTAGAAACTTTCTGAACCTGTGTGTAAAATCTACTCAAGGTTTTGAATACATGAAAGCTTAGGCCCTGCAATATCTATGCATTAGGCATATGGATTCAAACCATGTGCCTAAAGTTGGATTCAAACCCACAGTTGTCAGTACCCCTCCACAATAATTGTATGGTCATATTCCTTCCTCATGACTTCTACATTTTTGTCAGAACACAGAAACAACACTTCAAAGGAAAGATAAGCAGGAATCCAAACCCAACTGTCAGCCCCACATGCAGTGTAGGGTATGGCTTAGTAATGGACTTGAAAGCCCCGAAGCCAAGAAAGAATAGTAATTCACCGAAATTGTGTGAAAAGTTATATTCAACATATTCCTACAAGAGAGCAGACACTGAATTTTCTGGATTAAAACCAAACTGAATATTTCCTCTATGTTTGTAATACCCATAACAATCTCCAGTTTGTTTAGCTTTAAAGCATTTTCTTGCTCTTCTCCTAACCCACATAGGATCTATGGAAAATCTGTATCTTTTCTGCATGCACAGGTTCTGGAGATTCTCTACTGCAAGAAGAGATCAGAAAAACTCCACTGGACAAAGGAGCACCAGCACAACATAGGAGATGCCAAGTCTGGAATATCATTACCTTAGTTAATGTGTTGAAAAGAGACATTTACCCCAGCGGTATAAAAGTTCAGTCAGAGACTTTGTTTCTAATTGTGGCTGCTGACTCCCTCTGCTTCAAGATTATAAAAAAAAAAATCTTATAAGATTGAAAGAGTAGAGAAGCCCCAGACAGCAAGGAAAAACAAAACACCACAGAAGAGGAAGCATCATAAGGATTTAATCTTAGCAACACAATTTCTTCCCATTTTATAAAGGCTCTTTAAAATTGTCTACCTAGAAATACCTTATCTTGCAGGGCAAGGACGGGGCAAATGTACTGTTCTTTTTTCTTGCTTTTGTCCTTGCATTTCAGGGTCAGTAAAGCAATTCACCCAGACAGACACACGTCTTTTGTGTACTAAGCATTTACTAAATTAGTTCTTCTATTTCTGTGTAGTACATTCATAAATCTGCATGCCAATAGAAGTTTGCCATTTTTGTGGGGTTTTTTTCCCCTGCTTTTTTACCAAAATCAAAGCACCATCAATACTTCTGTTGCCAATACATGCAGTTACAGAAAGAAACTGAGACCTGCAGCATTACTACAAGGATAAAGCTAACACGTGTGATGCACACAAGAAACAGCCTATATTTTACTATACCTAAATCCCACATGTTTTTATAATCAGTTTAATGTAACAGTAACACCACTGGTGCTGAAGTATGTGCAACATTAATTCCTGCAACATAGGGAAATTTGAGAAATCCAGATAGCAGACAGAAAGCTGTCTTTTTCTTTCTTATCAAGTTCTATGATTTATGCTCTAATTGTCAGAATCTTGGAAGGCAGAGATGCAAAACCCACAGAGATCAAAGATTTTGCATTCTAAAGACCTTGCTTTACATTTAGCAAAATATTTCTTGCTCATTGTCAGTTTTACTCTGCAGGAGAGGCTTTCTTCTATTTTCATCCTGGCTGCCTAATACCCAACCTCACTTATGAAGACCTATGCACCTCTACTTTCCACATGCAGAAAACAAACTAACAAGCAACAGATGATCCTGTTTATTGCTGGAGTGTTTTCCAGATACAACAATAATCTGTTTTATTTCATCCCCTTTCTAAGCTAAGCTTTTGGGGAAAGAGCCAGTCACTCTTTCTTGCCCAAGACCACAAAGGACAGACGAGAAGGATCTATAGGGACAGAGGGATCACAAGCAAGTGCCAAAAGCTGTGTGTTTCTTTTGGCCTGCCCTGGAATCAGTGCAGCTGTCTTGGGACTCCAGGATGGAGTATGTCTTTCCAGCTCCTGCCCTGCCTGCTGCTGTGTGAGGCAGTGCTGGCCCACTCTGTTCCTGGCGATCCCCAGCAGGAACTTCTCTGTGTTTTACACAGCTCTTGCATTCTGGCATCTCGTTAAACTGAGGAGGGGCTTGAAGAGCAAATGACAGATTGAGCAATGCTTGTTGCCCCACAAGAGAAGCAAGGAGTCAAGGAACTGGAAGTAGCTTTTATTGCTGCTTCACTCTAGTTTGAGTACTCAGTAGGTGGGACAGTGGGGAAAAGTGAGGATAAAGTCAGCGAAGTCTTTTAGAGCATTGGAAAAGAGCAGGGACAGCTGGAAAGCAGAAGAATCATGCAAAAACATGAAGGAATAGAGGTAAAGTTGATTTGGAAGTGGAGGAAGATCAATTAATTGGAAGAATGCAGGAGAAGGTAGAGAAGGAGACTGGACATTTTGGAAGAACAATTAATGTATGAGGAAGAGATTCGTATGATTTGTAGGGATTAAAAGGGTTATATAATAAATTGATTAGGCTAAAGAATTAATCAATGAGTTAGTGGTGTTAATCAGTTTTAAAATGCTTACCATGCTAAAAAAGAGATTCAATTTTCCACAGGGTAGAGTTGGTTTTTTATGAATAAACTCTTTCAACGTGCCATGCTACATAATAAACTTACTGGTAAGTTTGCTATTAAACAATTAAGCATTACATGACTTCATTATTTTGATTTGAAATTTGAATACTGAAATCTTTAATTTGGGCCCAGTCTCAGAGCTAAAAAACACTAATCAGGGGCCATTACAGCAGAAGAAGCACACAAAGGAAACTTTTTCTGCTATCCCCTCACTGGTCCGATAAAACCTCTCTTCTGGTCTCAAAATTAGGCTGTTTGTTTATATAAGTGGCCTCAAATTTGGCAGCTCAGCCTAACTAAAATACTGGAAAGGCCATCAGAGATGCACCATTAGGAAGGAAAAGAGGAAATCCCACGCAACCAGAGAACTATAACAGTTCAACAAAAATGCTCTTAAGAGAAAGGAGTTTTGCAGACGTCTGTCTGAGTTCCTCTGACATTACCATCAAGTCTGCCGATATTTTAATTCCATTAGTAAAACTAGGTAACTAAACAGGAATGTATATTCCTTGTCTTCCTGTTCCCCAAAGGCAGCCAAAAAAGTTGAGGTCTAGTTTCAGAGAGTACCAGAACAAGACAGCAAGAAAATGAAAAGTCCCTTCTATTGAGCAGGAGTATTCCACTACTATGGTAAATATTTCCCTAGAACATCCCCAGCAAATTTCCCATGTATCAGCTATTTCTGTATGCCAGGGTCATCTGCTCAAAAGCAGTTACAATAGTTAAAATCTACAGTAGCCACAGAGACATTATAAAGTATCAAAAATTGCTTTGTGAAACATATTTAAAGAGATTTAGAAAGGAATATGAAGAGGATGCCCTGCACAGCCAAGTAAAGGCATATGGGTTTCTTGTGCTGTATATGCATTCCTGTCTGTACTCAAATACAAATACATTTTAGTAAGAGAGCAGCTCAGGCCTTTCTTCATTACAACCAAATCCCTTGATGTGTCTGCAGTCCCACAGAGGTGAGTGAATACTTAGAACAAAGAAGAGGACGCAGTTCCTATTTCAGAGAAGTTACATATGAGACATAGAGGCCACTGTTTTTGTAGCCTACCAAGATTTTTGCCATAGGTGCAGAAGAAAGAATAGAACACAGACAAGATCATAAAAACAGATCAAACATAGCAATGAAGGCAGGAATTGCACAGAACAAATCCAGACACAGCTACTCACTTTTCTCTACAGAACAAAATAGTGTGCCACTGAAACACACAGCAATATTTAAGCATTGCTCATAGAAATAAGCAGCTTGTTAAAAAATGGTGCACTACAATGAACAAACACAGCAGGAAGAAGAATATGGCCAACATAATTCCAATAGAATTTCCAGCACAATATTATGTAAATTAAGCTGAAATGCCCTTTATGAGGAATTTTAGGCAGAGTGACATACAGGTGCAATACTGATACTGAGTGTCTCAGCAAAAAAGGTATTTAGGCTTGGATCTTGCTATGATTGTTTCTGCAAACATTTTTTTAAAGGAACTGATTGTCTTGCGTTATTTTACTAGAAGTGGGATAAGTAAGCCATAGGCTTCACAGTTTTTATAAATCTCACTGATTAATACTGTTGTCTGATGCATCATATGAGCGTGGCATTAAAAAAACCCACTCAGAATTCCTAAAAAAGTTATTATAGGATGGAAATGTCTCTATTCTTAACATGTGAGATTCTTATTCTAGTCCTCCTGAAAATGTAGGGAACTCAGAGTGATTATAAATTATTGTCAATTTTTTTTTCTAAAAATAAACAGAAATATTTTCAGCACTATGGGAATTTAAAGTAAATGACATTTTGTTGTGGAGAAGTAAAATCAAGACTACTCTTTCTTTGTTGATGATTACTTTAAAAGGGAAGAAAATACAAATAAATATAAAATAAAATACTCAAACAAACAAACCAAACCAACCAACCAACCAACAAAAGAACACCAACCTCCAAGAAAGACAAGAAATTATAATATTAGTCTACAAAAACTGTAGACAATTTCTGTCATATTCTGTTCTGCATGCACTATCTAGATTTTGGCAGAAAATTTGTTTGTACATGATAAAAAACTTCAGCAGAGAAAAGGACAAAAATCAATTTGAGAACCGTCTTCTAAAAATAGATTTTCTGAGTTTGTCTGCTAAATGTTATCTTAGCACAGCACCTGCTCTGGAAAAAAGTTGGTCAAAGATCCTCAGTTTACAGCTCCCTTTCCAGCAGGGAACTTGCAGGCTTGAGCTGAGTGTCCAAGCTTTCTGCACACCCAAAGAAAGGGTTTGGGCTCCTCAGGATGAGATTTGCCAGTCCAAACCTACTGAAGAGAAAAATTTTCCAGACCACAACCACTGAGGATAAAGCTGTTTGTAGGTCAGATTAGAGATCTCTGATCACAGGGCAAACTGGGGCTCTTAGCCTGGAACCCCCAGCTGGAAGTCTCAGCCCTCCACTCGCAATACTAACAGTACTAACAGCTTTGTCAAAAACCAGTATTTTTGAAAGTTTGTCAGTGGTTCTGGGTTTGCCATTCTAAGGCTGCAGAATAGACACTGTAAGCACAAAGGACCAGGATTACTTCAAAAGGTTTGACCTTCACCAGTCCAAAAAAGAAGGTTGCCAAGAGGAAAAGGAAAGCGACTGAAACCTTGCATGACTACTTGGACACTCAGGACATTAACAGTTCTGTTCAAGACCTCATGCTTGGATTTTTTTTCTCCATTAACAAACAAGAGTTTTATAGTTTTCCTGGATCAATGCCCAAAGGCAAAAGAGGATTTGCAAGCATCTTTCCTCTAAGCAGAAAGTATTTAGTTACTGATAGAGTGACAGAAGGTATTTGTGTAATTTTAAAGCACATTTTTGTGATAGATCCAAGAGTTTAAATCAGTTAAACAATTTAATCAGTTAAAACACCTTGCACAAATGTTAAATTCCCCAGTCAGGCCCTGTAGTTTCTTCTTTTCTATGAAAATGGAACAGGAATTGTACTTGAGGAAAGAAATAGTTCTCAACTAGTGTCACAAAGCATGCTGCCAAATGACCCAAACACATTATTTGTTCCTTGTCTCTTAAAGCAAACTAATACTAAGTATTCTCTTTTGAGTACTGTATATCAGTAATCGGGTGAAAGATCCAGGACACCCCTTTCTGGATGAACTGAGTTGTAATGTATATTTTATTAGCAGATGGAATTTGTCAGCAACACACAAATGAGTCATTCTATTAGAGTTTCTCTCAAAAACTTACATACACGCTTATTGCTGCTTTGTTCTAGAGAAAGAAAACAGCCTTGTATCAAACTGCACTTTTCCAAGGGCTTTTCCTTTAATATGACTTTCAAACAGCTACTTCCCAACATGCAGAATGTTACCAAGGAAACCAGGCATGGTGGTACGTCACAACATCTTTTATTTGTCCCAGGCAAAGGCAGCAAAAAAACCATTAAAGCAATATTTTAAATACCTTTACTCAGCTCTAGGTCCAGCCTTTCTCGTCCATTCAGGGAACAGGTTTGGCAGTACATTTGACTTTTGTCCCTGTTTTTTTCTAGAGGACCCTAACCCTTGAACGTGCCCTTTCAAATTCCAGGACCTGGACTGGGTGCTGCTACTACCAGTAGTATCCAGCATCATGTCCAGTCCACCATGCACTGCTTGGATTTGGTTCATCCACACCTGCCAGTTTTTGCCAGGTACAAATAACTTTCACAGCCTGTTAACATTGCAGGATTAGTTTGACACCTGATACTGCCAGATCACAGTCTGTCCTAGCATAACGAAGTCGCTGAATGTTGCAGTAGTTCAAATCCCCCCAGTGGGATCTTATTTGCACCGAACAAGACTGACAGATATTTGGCTAAATTGCACTAATCCATGTCACAAGCGGGAAGAGGAATCTTGGTTTCATTCTCTGAGTCAGCTTTAGGTTTGGTCTGAAGCTTTCAGTTTCTCATTAAAACATAAATATGCATTTGAAAAATATATTGACAAGCTTCTAAGCAAACAAGCCAGAAAGCGTAAAATGACATTTTTTGTGAAAGACAGGTGAGATGCAGCTTTCAGGGCTCAGCTAAGTCACAGTTATGTAAATTGCACAATAAAAATCAGTGGTAAAAGCTAATCTGTTGTGGAGATAAATGCCTAAGGCAATAGTAATAAAATGTCCTTAATAAAAAACATGTCTACTCTTCTGAATTTTGTAAAAGTTTGCACTTTAGCAAAAAAAATACCCAAATAAGCCACCAAAACAAGCCAAACAATAAACCCTGAACAAACAATAGAACATGGCTTATTGTTGATGTTCTTGTATCCATAAAAAACTCTCATTTTACAATCAATATATTGTAAATTCTCTAAACTCTCTGTTTTCTATGAAAGTAGGAATAGTCTCAATCCAGTTCTCTAGCAGTGCTCTTGCACTATTATATGGATTGTTTAACACTGTATTTGAACAACTGATCCTTATCAAAGCCTCAGCCTGTGCAAAAATGTGTCAGAAGAAATTTGTGTTAGTTGGATTGACACTGTTCCCATCTATGCCCTGTTAGGCAGCTACAACTTATTTTAGCCTGACTGAAGCTCCAGTCTGATAGCTGAAGCTATGAAAAGTGGATGGGTCTGACTGAAAGTCCTGCTAGGATGGAGTTTCTTCTGCAAGAATCTCACCACAAATTGGATGTGAGCATATAAATGTTTAAAGCTGTGCAAGCCTAAATAGGAGGCTTGTTACTTAGAATGAAGCTTATAAAATCCCTCTTCTTCCTTAAGGCTTCTGAAAGATGAAGGGATAAGAAGTCTGTAAAACCCTCCCCCCACATTTCAGTTTTAAAGGACTGATAGTCTAATTGACAGCTTTAAAATCTGCTAAGATATCACAGCAGTCTTTCTCTGAAGCAAATATATTAAAACAGTGAAATTTAAGATGAATTGGAAAAGGAGCTTTTCATATCGATGAAATAAAACTGATTGTTAAATTTGTATCACTTGAAAATATCAGTCTCCCTGTTAAGTCTTAAAAGAAAAAGGCAAATGAAAGAGAAAACCCGTCTCTATAAGTCCTGTTAGAGGATAAAACCTTGAAAATCTACTTCTTCCCTTCTCTCGATCAAATACACAGCAACATTATTCTTGGTGTCACAAGGTGGTGCTCTTCCTTTCAAGTAATGTTTCACCTTTAAAACGACCTCATTAACTTGGAGAGAGAAGCACATGTTTTGAGACTTATGCACATACATTGACACTGCTGCTGAGAAGGAAAAACACTTAATCTGGATCACTTTTTTGGCACAAAAACATACAAAAGACAAGTTATTTGTAGGTGATGTGTATAACTTAGGTGTGCTAATGCGCGATCTGTACCAAGTTCTTTTACAGTCATAAGAATCTTGGATTAGCTGAGTACTTAAACCTGCAGTTATGCGTTTGCTTTGCAGGAAGTTCAACTTGCCTTAAAGTTTTAACTCTGCAAGTAATATTCTAATGATTAAAGCACCAAACCTATTTGTGCAATCAAGAATGCAATCCCTGTGCTGTTTATTTTATACTAAATCTATTTTATTCCATACTTCCTCTATGTGTTCCACTTTTGATACAGCAAATATTTTTGCATTATAATTTCATCGAAGATATCATGGAAGAGTTAAGAGGGTTTGACAGCTAGGCATAAAGAGTTGTGATTTTTGGTAGCCACTGATGGATTTGGAACTTGGAGGTTTTAATTTTGCCCAGTTAATCCTGAAAAAATTACTAGAATCACAGATGTCTGTCTCCATTTCCTGATTTATCAGTCACTTGAGATCAATAGGATAGATTATGTTTCCATAGTATAATTTTTCCAGCTACTAATAAATTCAAAAGGTAATACTGTATCAAAATTCACAATCTGGTGGTTTCTTTGGATTCATTATTCCAGAGAAAATTCCATGCCCACAGAAACACAGGATGTCTGTGGTACTAGTTATTATCATAGGATCATTCAAGTTGGAAAAGACCTCAACATAGAATCTAGTGTCTGACCAAGAGACTGATGATTACTGAGGCTATGAACTAAAACTGTAGCTCCAACTAATGTTCCATAAAGCACAAGAAAGACAGTAAGTTACAAAGCCAGAGAAACAGCCTAATACAACAAAATTGAAATTGGGCACTAATGCGTTAACCGATGAGACAGCAACACACGTAAGCTGTATGTCTGACTGCAACAAGGAGCCAACAGAAAGAGAGCATGGCCAAAAGTGAGGGACATGACAGAAAACCAGGGCATTGCAGCTAAGAGGTGCAGCCAGAGATGGACACAGCAGGAGCCTGCATGCAGTGGGGCAGGAGGAGGGATGGTGCCAAGCAAGGAGAGATAAGTTGAAGTCTCTTGTTGCCTACCCACACTTGAAATGTTCACCTCTACTCTAAGCCCCCCAAAGAGCCATATGTATCACAACTGCATGAAAGCTATCTTCTCTCTTATCTGATGCTGAATTAAATCTAAATGCAACTACTTTTTTTTGAGGTACAGAGTACTCCAGAGGAAGTGTTCAGAGCTTTAAAAATACACAAGTCCTCAGAGAAGACTAGTTCATAAATATTTTACCTCTCTGAAAATCCCATTTCATTACTGCACCTGGGATATGAAGTATGTTGCTCCTATTTACTTTTCACCTCGCATCTCATTTCCTCTAATACTGCAGAGCATCTCCCAGCTAAAAAGCACCTGCCACACAGATCATCCCCTTGGCACGTTCAAATGCCTCCTGATTTGCCACTGGCATCTACAAAACCATTACATGTCAACAATGCAAACATCTCTAGCATCTTTGAAAATTGAGAGCAGTGGACAGTGTGAAACAAGTGGAAAATAATGACAAAATGTGTATTAGAGAGCAGAAAATACAGTGACTGGGTTGGGGAAGTTCACAATTAATTTGTTAAAGCCCTTGTCCTTTTTCATACACAGGGGAGCTGCTGTGGAATTACCAGCATGCTGCACCAGAGCTCTGCAGCAGCTGAGGCAGTGATGCAAAGGATGAGCTTGCCAAGCTGTTGTGGTGCCTTGAGACCTGTTCTTTAGCAAGGCAATGTCAATGGAAATTTTTACTGCCCAATGCAGCTCTTACCATCTGGGGAAACCATTATTCTGAAAGTCTAACTCCCAGCCCCTACATTGAGTTAGGACAAGTTTTGTGGCTGTGGAAAGCCTTTTTTAATGCAGAACTGATTTACTGCTGCATAATTCGGTGTGTCTAGAATTTATGACAATCCAACAGGGTATGACAGTCTGCTGCCATCCTGAGTGAAACATCTGGGACTCTACAATTTTAAAACCTTGAGAGAATGAATTACATGTGAAGCCTGTGTCGCACTAAACACCAAATTGGACTAAGCCACCACATCTTTCAGGCTGACATAGATCATGAAATCCACTTTTCAGTCATCACTGGCATTGGAAGAGTTGCACAGTAGTAATCCAGACAAGAATCCCCAAAACAATGTTTCTCTGTATGCCTACCATACATCTCCAGGAAAGAAACATTTTTGGCATAAAAACTACTAAAAGAAAGGATAGTTTTCTCCCAACCTCTTAATGCTTTCAAAGCATTAAAAAAATAGAAGCCTTGTGATCTCTCAAAACATTTAAGCCTTCAATCCCCTTAGAAATTCATCTCCTTCATTAAGCATCTGAAAAACCTTGGTAAAAGCAAAATGCACTAGCACCCATCACTCCTATGGACTGATTCTTCTTGATGTGCATCCATGTGCACACTCTGCCTGTGAGGGCATCCCTGTGGGTGACTTCGATCAACAGCATGTGTCTAGACTCTGGAAAGGCTGAAAAGAAAATTTTGATGGAATGAATACATGGAGAACTTTGCTGAAGTTTGGGATTTTTCACCTTTCAAGGAACAATGAAGCAATGAGGATATTGACACAGCTGCCTGAGCAGAGGACAGGAGCCACCGCTGCAAATAGAGTTTCCCTCTGGATGAAGGCAAAGGAAGAACTAGATCGGACATAATTAGTTTTGCAGTAGAAAACAAATCAATTGAAAAAGCAAGTTTTCAATCCTCTAACACAATAACAGGAAGCATAACATTGATTTTGGTTTGAGGTGGAATGGTCTCTGCCACATGGTATCTGTGGGCCTTTCTTTGTTTAATTTATTTTTTTTTCATCTCCAGAAGGTGGCAACTTTAAATGAGTTAAGGCTTTTTACTAAGCACTTCCTCCATACCTGCTCAAGGTTCACCTACAAAAATCTAGAGCTATATTTAACAATCAAAGTCCCTGATATTGCGGCCCTGGGTACACAAAGAAACATAATGTGGATTCCACATTCATCTCAAGGTATGACAAGCCTTAGTGCAGCAATCAAATCTCATTAAACAATAATTCCAGCAGGAAGGTAGCAAGCCCCTGCAAAAACTACTCACCATCCTTTCAAGAATCTGAGACAGGTATGCACAGCAATTTCAATAAACTTGGTCAACCTAATTTTTTCCCCAGCATATCCCAGAAGGCTGCCAGATTCAGTTTTTTTGACCAGAACACCAACAATGGACTCTAGAGGAACTTAATTCTGGGCCCATGTTTGGCAATGACTAGGTTCATACATCTTGGGTCTCTTCTGAATGAGGTTCTTATCTAAACAGTGCCTCATGGAACATGCAGCACCTGCTTTTTTTGAAAATTTCTCTCTCAGCAGCCACACAGTGACAGTCACAGATTGCCAGGTGACTTCACATCTCCTCTTGCATTCTCCCTGTCTCACTGCTCTTCAACTTTATTCATCCCATGGCAAGGTCAGGCACATTCACCCCAATCTGATACCTTTTTCTTGCTGTAATTCTGTATCAATATTTTGGAAGATTTAATCAGAAGAGGAAGCGCAGAGCAAGAGAGATCAATAATTGATTATGCTGTTTCTTCCTCTCTTGAAGCGAATGATTCACCACCATTGCAGTTTAGTGATTTCCGCCAAGGTCCTGTGGATTTCCAGCCTAAATAAACTTCTGCTATCTGAGAGGCTGGTAAGTAGAGGAGCTGGGGACAAACAGTGATCAAATGTATTCATTTTACAATTTAAGAGTAATTAAATAAAAAAAAACATACATCAGATGCAACCACATAGTGGAATTACATCTCAAAGTAATTCAGCTGTTTCAGAAAAAGATACTCTTACAGTGAACATAGAGTTTGACTAGATTGTTAGACTATACATTACAGAATAAATACTATAAGCCAGTATTAAAAAAAAGGTTGAAGGAATTGATGAGATTCTTGATTTCCTCAGAGTAACAGAGTACAAGAGTATTGAAGAACACAACAGCACCATGGTACCATGGTATTACTTCGTGAGCTACAGAAAATAAAGCAAACCTACACACAGGGCAAGTGAAGTCAAGGCACAGTATTAAAAAAAATAAAATTAAAACCCCAACTAAGTCTCCAAACAGAAGTGCACCTGGAACTACTCTGTTATTTAATGTATACTATGTGAGGGCACAGCAGAGATTCTTTCAGAGTGATGCCAAACATCAATTCCTAATGCAAGGCACAGGAGCTCACCCTGTTGCTGCTCTTCTTCCACTGTTCAAGGATGTTGCTCAGGAGCAACACTCCACCATGTAAGAAAGTGCAGAAAATTAATGCTGTAGGAATAATCTTGTCCAAACTTGTGAACTCCTGCAGTGTTGACAACATGTGGGATCTTCACTGGCTCCTGAACAGTCCACAAAGGCAGCACGCCCATTCCCAGAGTCTGCTTATATTTTTAACACCTGGAAAAGTCCCACATGCTCTCACCCCCAGTGCCAGTCCCGACTTTATTCTCTGGCTTTGCTGGAAGTCAGATTTCTTCCTCTGCACAGCCCTGCAGAAGGAACAGTGAGGCAGCTGTGGCTTCCTGCAGGATTCTCTTATTTGCTAATGAGAAGAAAGGCTGAGTTAGTTACAAATCCCTTCTTGTCATGCAAGTGCTGAAAAACAGATGCCTATTTATATCATACAGTTTCTGAACTGACATCTTGTCATCTTCTCTTGCCATTCCATACTTCTACTGGAGTTTATCAAAGTCCTGGCATTTCCTAATATATAGAGTAGGCATGTATCGTATATCAGAACATATGAACTGTGTTGGGCTGTCTGTGAATCAGTGTGTGCACTCTAATAATAAAAACAGTGTAAAAATAGACTTTTCTGGATTGTTTCCTGTCATCTACACATTTCCAGAAAGTTAGTGATAGACCTATGAAGGGCCATGCTATGTGAATCACATACCAAGAGCAGCTCCCACAGACTTCTCAATGGAATTATGATCCCAACAGCTCTGTCTTTTTAATCTAACAGCTTTTGAGTCTCTCAGAAGGAGGTAGGCAGTGTAATAGACAAAATCTACTGGAAAATACTCTCCGTGGCTTAGGTCATGAAACTTAAGAGTAATGCCTCGAACACAGCTTTCATTATATCTCATAGAGGTGCAAAACATGAAAACTTAAAACTAAAGAATATCTGCTCTATGGAAGATTCCAGTACTTTTTTTTACCTATTAAAAGTCTCTCCATAGATTCCAAATAGATTTCATCTACTTATTTCCTAGTATTTTCACAGACTACAAATAAAACTAATAAATAAGGTGATTGAATCATAGAATGGCTTGGGTTGGAAGGGATCTTAAAGATTATCTGGTTCTAATGCCTGTCATGGGCAGGGACACCTCCCAGTAAATGAAGTTGTTCAAAGTCCCACCAAACCTGGCGTGGAACACTTCCAGGAATGGGGCATCTACAATTTCTCTGGGCAACCTGTGCCAGAGCCTCACCACTCTGACAGTCAAAAATTTCTTCCAGCCAAACCTCTCCACTTTCAGTTTAAAGACATTCCCCCTTGTCTTATCACTCCATGTCCTTGTAAAATGTCCCTCTTCAGCTTTCTTCCAGGTCCCTCTAGGTGCTGGGATGCCGCTCTAAGGTTTCTCCTTCTCCAGGCCTAACAACCCCAACTTTTTCCACCTGTCCTCACAGGAGAGGTTCTCCAGCCCTCTGATCTGATTTGCTTCAACACTTTTGATGAAAATAACCAAGCATATCAGCATCCTGCAAATCAAAAATATTTAATCTGGCTTTAGAATAGATTCCAATCCTTTGTCTCATGTTTAACTTTAAGATATATTTTCCCGGAGTGACCCACAGTGTTTCCCAAGAGTTGTAATTCCTAAGTGCTGCAGTCATCCCCAATATGACATATAACCCAGACTCCCCAGTCAGACTCCTCTTGTCACAATGAATTTGCATTTAATTAATTGTAATGAACAGTGGTAATAGTGAAACCTGCCATGTACTATGACATAGTAGTCTGGAGCCTGAATATTTCCTAAAAGAAACACAGTGCTAAATTGCATCACCCTCATTCCATGTTGAACGTCCTGGTGAAAAAAACTTAAAGTTCTTAATTAAGTCTGGTAGAAAACTAAGAATTCATTTCAGTTGCTCCAATGGAAAAAAAAAATGGAAAGAAATTATTTCTAAGGCCTGCTTTGTATCAAAACCAGTAACCTTGCCTGTTCCTTCTGCCATAAATGCCTCAACATTTACCTATTTACCTCAGTGCTAGGCTCAGAATACGAAATCCTTTCCTAGAAATCATGTCATAGCCCATTGCTTTTTTGTCTTCCAAGACCCACTTCCATTTAGGGTATTCCCTTTAGGATACATTCAGGAAAAGAGTGCTTGGGAAGCATTTAGGTATAGCAGGCATGTCCTTATTTTTCATTAACACTGAACATCACAGCAGCAAGTGTCCTGTTTTGATGGAATCACTTTTTTCAGGTGCACTTCAAATCTGCCCCTGGAGACCATGTTGTCCTGTCTGACCCCAGGCAGTCCTGAAGTGGAAACAGCACTAAAATAAAACAGCTGAAAATCACACTTACATTACAGATTTACTTTGTCAATCAAAAATTATTTAGGAATGTCAAGTGTAGGAACAGATTTAAACCCTGGCTTTGCAGTACAGGTTTATTTCCCACTAACGGCTACACAGTCATAATGGAATATCCTCAATAAATAATGGTTCCTTTTTAAATTTACCTCCAACAGTTTTATGAAAATATGGATCAAGTTTGAGAGGGCTTTTAAGATCCTATTAAAAATTAACCATTTATTTTATTGATTGGACAATTTGCAATGTGGTTGACTATGCAGTTTGGGGAGATTTGGTTTGTTTTATTCTTGTATAAAAGTAAATCTTACATGGATGCATTCTTTTACTATTGGTCAGGTGAGGACTTTGATAAAGCACAGGATAATTTGATGGGTTTATTTCCCATAGCACTATTTAAAGTAATGCTATCATACAATGGTTTCAGATTTTTTCTTGGAAAATACAATTCACTCAAAATTTCACTCCACAGAAAAACCTTATTCAGAACTGAGCATACTCAAAGAATGTAAGGTCCAACACCAACTGACATGTTTGCCCTCAGGAATAGTGACTTGCATGAAGTTCTCCCAAGCAAAAGCAGGAAATAATTCACAATTTAAATTTAATAAAACTTCTGGTTCTGTTACATCACTAACATTTTTCATCCTTTTATAAAACAGCAACAGGAAAAAAGGTGAAACAGTTGTGCGTTTAACTGCGCCAACCTTGGAACGAACGTGTATCCTGCAGAGGTGTGTTTCACCTTTGATTGGCCCATTTCCCAGTCTGTCCTTAAAACTGGCCCACAGTTTGTTTACTCTGGGCCCAGCGAAAATTCTGAAGCAAACATCACTTGCATGGGTGGTTATTTCGTGCCCACCAAAATGCCAAACAAATCTCAAACCAGTACAAGCAGGCATACATACTGGTATGTATGAGGAAGGGCTGTAACTTTCTCCATACACTTTTCGTAAGTATTCACCTTATTAAGCTCTCTCATTTCTGCTTGAACAGACTTGCATCCAATACTCATAAAGGGCACAAAAATAATATCCATTATCCAAGATCTCAGTCCAGCAGCAATGTCTAGATTCCAAGCAGGAACTGAAAAGAAGCTGTCCCTGGTGATCACTGCCCTGAAAATGTTGACAGTAACAAGTTCAGATAAGTTTGGAGAATATAACCATCCTCTTTACTTCTGCTATTTGACACAAAGCCTAAAGTGTGTGGCTGTTTAGAAGTAATGTGAAATAAAAAGGCAGTAAATTACAGGTAGTTAGGCCACATGAATGTTAGTAAAACAAATAAAGATTTTTTGGTAGATTTGTTTCAAACCCTTTATCAAATTTATTGATTGCATAAAACAGACATGAAGTTGAAAGTGCCAAATGGCTAAAGCATTTCAATTTTTGATACCATCATGACTGAAAAGTTGTGTAAGCAAAAGTTGGGAGAAGCTGGGATAGTGAGATTAAGTCTGCTTAAAACTTAGAAACAATAAGTTGTTTTATGGCATAAACCAGATTTTTAGCTTTAGAAACTCTGGTGATTCTGCTTAAGAAACTATGCAGTTTACCAGTTGTCTTTTCTCAGAGGTTGTCTACACAGTTTTCTTGTAGGTAATACCTTGATTTGCAGGATGTCATGACATTAGGTTGACTGTAGGAAAAACAAGTTACTGCTCACTTTGTCCCTGTACTCCCTCATGGTCTGCTGCACATACTGCTGTCACATGATTGGCTAGACATAAGGCAAGTATTTTTGCAACGTGGCTTAGTTATGAACTACATGAAAGCTGAAAAACATGAGTGAACAGATAGCACATATGTACTATTAGCAAATCTCAGCAGGACAGCTCTGATTGTTCATCTTCTGAAATGCCTGATGACTGCTAAAGAAAAAGAATAGCTCAGTTTTAGCTCTTTCTCCAAATTTGAATTTTACTGGAGGATGAATATATTCATCAACACCCTTTATTCATTAAACAGAGTTTTTATTACCTATTTTATGAATGCATGTATATATATCAAAATGTTTATTTTCCATTTCAACGCATACATTTATATATATATGTGTACACACATACATATATATGTGTGTGGGTTTTCTTCTAGATTCTACTCAAAGCTTTGGTGAACTTATTTACAGAGAAAAAGATGTATTTGAAACACACCTCTAACAGCACTGGGATAATGTGACCTCATGATTTTTACACCTTCTGGTTGGATTATGGTCCTAGCAGAAGGAGAAAGCAAGTGGCATCTTTTCCAGAACTCTGTAGAGAATGAGTAAGTTCTTGAGGTCTTCTGGCCCATTACATTTATCTTCCTTTCTCTGTAAAAACTGACATCACAGCCCTTGGAAGATGGCTCTGTCCTCTAAAAGCAACAGCACACTATTTAAGCACATGAGCAGCTCTCTATGTGCAAAAGAAACATGGCTGAGATATTATAAACAGTCTTTCTTTCTTGACTATCACCCTAACAAAGCTGTCTTCTGAGTCCAGGTGGGGCTCTTCAGGGACACCATTGTCACTGAAAAGATCCATCAGCTGTGATTTTTCTGGCTACAAGTCCCCTTCTCTTTTCACTGGTCAGTGGCTCCTGCTTATTTCCCTTCATTCCTCACATACCTAGAGACAGCAACAAAAATCACAGTACACTGCTGTTCTCCCTGGCTGCATGGAGAGCATGGGAAGACAGAACTGAGGGTAGACATTTCCCACTCGCATTTTGTTCCCTGGCACCTGAGCAAAGGGAAGAAATAGTAAGAAATCTCAATGCTAAGCTACAGGCTGTTCCTTTGTACACAGTGGGAGATGTTTTGAGCACCAAGACTGGCAAATGAACATATAAATGTCCCTTCAGGAGGCCAATCTAGTCCCTGGCTAGTGTGGAAACAGGGGAAGGAATAGAACCTCCCACCACCAATAGCATTTTTGTCTCTAACACACACAAATCAAATGTCCCTGTTCCATGTGGAGCTCTAAATTACCTTTTAGACTGGCAGTCCTTTCCACATTTCTGCTGCTATACTAACAGACATTTTCTTAGGAGACCCTGAAATTGCAGGGAGGTGATCCACTCTGCTTATTGTCAGTTGTTTTCACCATATAACAAATCCCTTATTGGAGGAAGAATAGTGTTAAAATCATCAAAGACTCAAAGACCCCTGGCTTATATGGCCTGGAAACAAAGTCCTCTACGCCTTACGAAGATTTGAACCAAGGCCCATAATTCTGCACTTCTACATGCAAAACACTGACATTGAAACAGTAAAATTGTTTGAAACTAAATATAATTAATAAGGCAGCACAAATCTTGCCAAGTAAAGAATAAAAAAAATCTCTTGAAAGACAGCAATAACATTGTCTGCAGAGAATGTATGGCTGTGGCCAGAACAAAGGCCACACCATCACAGCCCAAATCACTACAGTTCCAAGAGTCCTTGCCCATTTTACAGGATTTGCCAGTTTTGCCACGAAACACTTGAAGGTACTGAGTTGTTAAGATATAGCAGAGCACATATATGTCATCAGCTTACTACACAGGAAAATTTAATGTTAGGCTTTCTCTTACACAGCAACTTGAGGCAGTATTATCCAATTACAGCAGGCTAAGAATACTGTCATAAAAAATTTACTGATAAGACTAAAATGAAACAGAATAGCTTGAAATTATTGCCATAAAAATCTAACACAAAGAATCCTACTAGTTTTACTAGGAAAGTTTACTAACTCCACATCTCCAAAAGATCCAATACTTCGAAATGAGCAATCCTTAAGTCTCCTTAATGCTGAAACCAGGACAGAGATTGGAAAATAAAGAACAAAATACTGCTGTGTTAACCTTCTACCATAATTGGTTGGGATGGTTTTTCCTTGCAAAACCAATACAGAGCTAAGTCTTTTCACTTCAAAATGACTGCCCACTCTGTGTTCAGCTAAAGATCTCTTCAGAGGCTAGTGAAGACAGATGCCCATTCTCCCATTTCCCAGGGAAGAGCCTAGCAAGCCAGCACCATGCATTCATGCTTCCAGAGGTTCATACAGAATCCATTTGGCACATCAGGAACACCTCACTTTTGCTAGTACTTCAGATTTTCTTTTCTCTTTCCCAGCATTACACCAGCTACAGTGACTCAAGTGGGTTGGCAGATTATTCTATCTCCCCCTACTTGACTCCAAGCAAGCTAAATGTTGCTTGGGAGGACACCAGAGAAGTGGGCACACACAAAATTCCCACATGCTTTGAAGATCCTTGAGTCACTCTTCCACAAGTTACCAAGAAAACTGGTGTAAAGGGAAGGATGGGAGGACAGACCGCAGGAAGGACTCCAGCAGAGTCCTCTTCTGGTCAGGTGGTGGAAACATAGATCCAGGCAGAGGTCCAAGTAGCACATTGATATATTTGCCTTCTAAGAGTACAGGGTACTTGAAAAAGATGAGAGAAAAACCAAGTGGATCTCTCTTCCTCAGCTCACCAAGTTGAACCTTGGCAAACGATTTCTGAGATGTGTGACAGGCAAATGCAGCAGGATATTTCATGGTCACTTGCCATCTTAGCCTTGAACAGCTTTGAAGACTCAGTTCCTGAGCCATCCAGGTACAGGAAATACTCTGCAGCAGATCTTAAACCACCTGGGTTCTGAAATCTTAGTGACACTTTCGTTTATGTGTTAGTTCTGCCCTTCCTCCTGCTTCCATAATAAATTTCTCTCCCTTGCCATACTTCAGAAAGTCATGAGCAATCCAGTCTTTTCTTGCACCCTCTCTGAACTGCATTGCAATGGTAAACTAAGTTTATGGACATTCGTTTTATTTCAAGAATTTTCATCTACAAAGCACAGTCTTGATATTTTAGGTGTCGAGGTTCCTTTGTTGCTGTTTTTATTGCATGGTTTTGTTTTGGAATTTTTGCAGGGCAGAGGAAGGAACAAAAGCAAAGTATTCCAGCTGCTGTTGATTTTATCTTAATTACTTCCCAGATTAAATTAGTTTCCTGGATGCTAATATATTGCTTCATTTTTCTTTTTTTTTTTCTCTTTTCAGGTTAGCATCCATAACTGTCTAGCTACTACAGACTTTGATACATGGGCAGAAAGAACATGCTGTTGTGATTACATCCGGAGATACATAAGCAAGAGGAAGCTGTCCATAAGCACAGTCAGGACTTTTTTCCTCCCCTCTTTAAGCTAAAACTCCTCAGACTGTCTGCAAGCCTTTTAGTACTTGAGGGTGGGGCAAAGAAGATGGAGGAGTTGGAACAAATGAGCTGTGTTACAGATTGCTGTTCGGTGGTAGCTGGGAGACAACTGAGAATTATTTCCATTACTGAAATGATGAGTAATACCACCAGGCTTGATCCAAAATAAAAAGGAAAAGAAAATAAAAACTAAAGCTTTGAAAGGACAGCTTCATTATAAGGAGATTTCTGTTCCTGCTTTCACAGATTGGAAAGGACAAAATATCATAATCTTGTGTTTGACACACTGTCTTTTCAGAAAACACCTTCAAAATCATCAATTTTAGAAAAAAATAATTTTGTACAGAATTCAGAAATGTTAATCATTAGATAAAAAATAAGCAAGGAAACAAATAATGGAATGAAATAAACTGGAAGGAGATTAATTTGGGGAATTAATTTACAATGCCAAAAATATAATTGCCAACTGATTAACACATTTTTTTCCTCCCTCTTATGGGTATTTATTTTTAATTTATTAATTTCAATGCTCATTATACCTTGATTACACTCTCTTTTGGAAGGAAATAAGATTTGAAGTGGTTTCTATTTTTTCCCTGTTTTATTGTTTCCCTATAGTAATTGTCAGTATATCATATACTTGAAGTTGTTTGTACTTTGTCTCACTTGAGGTTCTATTTTGAGTTGACTGTATTTGGGGTGAACAAACATGTTTAAGGGCACTTGGTTGCAAATCAATCACAGAATGATAAGAGCTAAATTAAAGTGGTAGTAGCATCTGTGCTAGACCACAGAGTGTCCTTGTGGCATTGCCAGTTCTCTGTGCAGAGAAGAAGGAAGGAGCAAACACTAAAGGTTATCCATGAAATGCTCTGAAGTTGTAGGTAGATTTCTCAAAAAGAAAGGTAATTTTCCTGCTCTGTAGAAATACTGCCCTGTCCTAGGTCAGTTCCATCTCTTTTATCTACCAGCACTTCTACACAACCCATCATTGCTATTGCCAGGAAGCAACTGAAGAAAATGCGAGGACCACTAGGCCAGACAATCTAGTTTATTGCTTTCATTATTTTGAGCAAGCTGCCTATGGTTTCATTTATATTTCAATCATCTGAGAACACTCTGGCACCTGACTGAGTATTGCAGGAAGAACTGTTCAAGGGTGGACAAGCCATTCTCGGGTAGCAGATATAAAGAAAATTTCAGGCTCTTAAGAAAGTTACTATCAGCAGTGTAATTTTGTATATGCAGTTTTGCAAATTGTAATAAGAGCACAGTTATTCAAGTTACATTGACTGAAAACAAGAATCATAGAATCATTTAGGTCAGAAAACACCTTCAAAATCATCAAGTCCAACCATAAACCAAATACTTCCAAGTTCCCACTGTTCTAGGGTGAATTTATGATGATTGTACCCTTAATATTTTGTTCTGTTTATGCTTGATATTAAATTCTGAACCTTTCAGACTGGATACAAGAGCAAAGTGGGGAAAAGAAGTGTGCAGTTTGTTTGCAGAAGCTGCACTTGCTCCCTCGCATTCTCTCTAACAGGGTGTTGTCTGTGGCACGGACAGCAAGAGAGAAATATCCTTTGCTCCTTAGTTAGTGTTTTTTTTAGCTAGCTAAGGCAGAGACTTTCCCCAGACTGTGGCTTTAACTTTTCTTAGAATTGATTGGCCCTGCTCTGGACTGAAAACCCAGAAGAGCACTGGGAGCTCACACCTGTGGCCCACTGGAGCCCAGGACACGACATTTCCCAGCGCAGGAGGGACTGATAAGAGACTGAGCGAGCCAAGCTACACCCTATGACAAAGACTTTCTGAATTTGCCATCTCTTCACAACAGTGAGAATATTATGCATTTTTTATGCTTGTTCATACTTTGCTTGTTAAATAAACAGGTTTTTTCCACTTTTCTCCAAAGAAATCTTTTCCCAAACCAGGTGGAAGAGGGGACACTTGAATCTGCTCTCTAGAGAGACCCCTTTGAAAGTTTCCTCCGAAATTTACCCTAAACCAGGACACCTACTAAGCCCTGTCCCTAAGGGCCACATTTACAAATATGGAAAAAGTTGAATTTCTCACAAGCAACATGCTTTAGACCTGAGGCTTTGTTTAAACAATGAACATGGCTAGTAGCCTTGCTTGTGTCTTTAACTCTGAGTTCCTAAAATCATTATATTTTTATGGCAGTGATTATACATCTGGATTATTCTTAGTATTTATATAAATATCTAGGCTTTTCTGGAATCTGGCTAAGTTGTTTGCCTCAATAACATCTTAAGGAAGCAACGTCCATGGTTAATTACATGCTCAGCAAAGAAGCAGTGCCTCTTAAGCAGCTATTTGTTACTTATTTACATTTTTGTTTGGGGCTTCTTGAAAGGGCAAGGAAGAGCACCTGGTTTCAATGCTACATGTGCAGTTGTTCTTTTGAGACAGAATTAGCAGAAAGGATCACACTTATATTTTAATAGCAGAGTTTATTTACAGATAGAGATACTATAGCAGATATTATTTCAGCTCTAATCTCTAACGTTTCCTATGTGATAAAATGGCTTTAGCTGTTAGAGTTACAGTACGTATTTGACATGTGTTTACCTTTAAAAATGTAGCCCCTGAGAGGAATACTGCATACTGAATAAGTCACATACCATGCCCTAGACTTAAGTTGCTATTATAAAAAAAGCTACAGAAAACACATTAGATGCACAGCAGAGAGTTCTTACCATGGACTTAAGACCCCCAGCAAGGCTGCAGATTTGCAGCCACAAAGAAAATCAGCTATGAGTGAAAGGAGACAGATTGATAAAAGAACAGTTCTAGTAATACAATTCCATCCCACTGGGGGTTTTATTGGCAAAACACATATCAGTCAGGGCTCAGTTGTCTGGGGGCACAGAACTAGCTCTAAGACTATCTAATCAATTTAAGTCTGTACTAATGGACCTGCTGGGCTTTCAAGTGCTCTCGGAAGTGGGAGCAAAGCTCTGAAGACTTTTATAGTTTTGAAAACAAACCTTATCTTCAAGCCTTACAGAAACAGGCACCCAGAACTTTATCTCTGTATCAACCAGCTTTTAGTCCTGCTCTAAGGTTGACTGTCAAAAACTTAGGCCTTTTGCTACTTCTTTGATGATCTATAAAGAAGGCTGAAATGCAAAATATCACAAAGGGGGAACAAATAAAACCTCTTTCCTCAGGAGAGGCCATCAAAAGAAATTCCTCAGCAATAGCTAACATATACCTGCATAGCTTTAAATTACATCACTTACCAGCAAAAGTCTTCCCTCTTTTTCATTTCCTTCCATGCAATGGATTCACTTCTAACCTTACTATTTAAAAAAGTCTATATAGTGGATTTTCTCATCCCACTATAGATGCTTTATAAAAGGATGTTATTGAGCAAGGAAATGTATGTAGGTGGAAGAATGAACACATAATTATCATTGCTGGTTTTGTGTGGAAAAAAGACACAAAATTTGACCTTTGAAATATTAAATACAAGCTTTCAATGAGCTACATAGCTCAGAGAGATTAGTCTATCCCATTCCAATATCTGTTACCCAATCATACAGCCTCTTTGGTCTAAATAATTTTAATTAAGCAAGTCTACTTTCTGTAGTAGGCATTACTAGAAGATAATTGACTGCATTGGTAATGAAGCTTTCTGAGGGTGCTAAACAAATAGCAAGGTTAATTATCTGGCAGTAATGCTTGTTATGGCAGTGCAACACTGGCCAGCTAAGTTTCCTGTTCTCCTGCAGAACCCATTCAGTAAATCAATGTAATATCCGTGGCTATATATTGTCTTGCTGCTACCATAGGATTTAGCAATGGAAACAGGAAGCGACCAACAGGTCAGGAGTGCACGGAAACCAATGTACAGAAAGTAGGATATTTATTAAATGGGTTTGATTCAACTGGTAGGGTTAAGTATTTTTTTTTCTGCCTCATCTATCTGGTTATAAGAATGAATTTTCAAACTCTGTGCTTATGTACCAGGTAGATAAAACTGCAGAGATGTTTTTAAATTATAGACAGTACAGAAGTTTATATTATGCACTACATAATCCCAGAATATGACTGATTTTTTTTTATGCAACTGTATTCACCATTTCTTCTTGATAATTATCCCTTTTCACTGAATTAATTGCATAGATCACATTTGGATTTTATTTTGTGGGTTTAAGTTCAAAACGCTGACAGTTTATGTATTTAATTCTATATCAAACAAGACAAACAGTGACCTATGTGTTTCTTTGCAGGTAAAAAACTAAGTTATATTCATTGTAATGTTGATTTTTTTTCCAATGTTAAAAATAAACATATCAAATCAAGTTTATTTGACCTTCAACTCGGGAAAATATCAAAAAATATATTCTGTTTTAGGAACTAGCTTATTTGGGGTTTTTTGTGGTTATTTTTTGGGGGGATTGCTTGATTGGATTTTTGAGTTTTCTTTTTTGCTAAGACAAATACTTGTCAATAAAAGAGTATGAAAATTGGATATCTTGATTCCAAGGACCACAACACTATTCCCAACATAATTTCAGCATCCTAAAAAAACCCAATATTGTTTACACCAGTTAAAAACAAACAAACAAACAAAACCAAGAAAAATCCCACCAGATACAGCTGTTCTCTGAGAAAAATCAAATACCATGCACTACATTTAGACACAGAAAACATCTATACAGCTTTTTGAGGGACTTGGTTGTTTGGGTTTTTTGTTACTCACCACTCTTACCTGATTTTTGTTTTTAATTCCAGCATTTATGTAGAAGTATCAAATGGTGGAATTCGTACTTTTAGTAGTAGTAGTAGTTCAGGTGTTTTATATAAATCCAATTGGCAATTACAGGTGGAATAACCCCAGTAACAAGTAATGGTACATAGTTTTAGCAACAATCTTTTTCACATGTAAATCTTGCTGGGCATTCTCCAAAAAGTAAATGTTTCTCTGGGTTCTGCAGAACTTGCTGGTTTGGAATAATCTTAGAATTATCCCCTCTTCCAGTGTTCTTGTATTTGTCTGTTATACATGCATAAGGAAGAGGATGTGTCCATGAAGAGAAATACAGAAATCTACTTTGCATTAAAACAAAATTATTACAACCCTTTTCAAAGGAAAAAGGGCTTACCAGTAATTGTAATTCTTCAACAGCATTGCTATTCCTTACATAAACTTACAGGACACTTTCTTAAGGCCACAAACCTCTGACGAATTGTGAATAACCTCTGCCTTTGAACATATTTACATATTCCTGATTGATTCAATCTAGTGCAGAGGGCCCTTCAAGAAAATCCACTGGCGGTTCTGCTAAGCAATGATCACAAAATTACTTTCTCTATGTCTGAACGTCCCAGACTTATCCTGCACAAGGACAGAAATTATTCCACTGTCAAGTCAGCTCTTGATTTATTGGGATCTAAGTTTGCAGAAGCTTCAAGTATTTGTCCATAATTGCTCAGCCAAGGACAGTTCTTCTTACTGGTGAAGACACAGAGGCATCTCGTTGTTCCAAATGTAACTTTGTAGATCTCCCCAAAAACTTATGAGCAGTCTAATGGGCCTTTCTATATAGTAGCATAAGGAGACCATGAAAGCGTTTTCAAGATCACAGATAAGGAACATGAATATAACTAACACAGTTAAAAGTTCAGCAACAAAAGTAGAAACTCTTCTAATTGCTTTTTCTTTTTTTATCTTTTGCAGTCAGGTAATGACCTCTTTAGGGTAAGTACCACTTTTCTTGTGTTGGCAGAATTCCTGATTCAAGAGAGCTTCAGCTCTGGCTGGAAGAATGAATTTCACAGCAACATAAACACAAAAAAAGAACAGAAGACAAACTTAGGAGGTAAATTGGAAACAAAGTGTCTTCCAGAAATCATCTCTAAATAGACAAAGACCTATCAAGAAGCATTGTAATGTTTTCACCAGATGCTAAATTCAGAGCCAAGAACAATTCAGATATTCTTATCAACTCAGATTGAATTTCAAACAGAGTTCTAGAAGAGGGAAAAAAAGTAGTTGTAATAAGCATTTAACACCATAATATTTAATTTTAATAATCTTGGAACAAAGCAGTTAATTTTAGAAAGGTTGAAGCATCAAACACTCCAACAAGGAAAAATATAAGGGCCTACACCCGAGCCAGGGCAATCCCAGACAAAGATTCAGGCTCGGTGGGGAATGGATTGAGTGGAGCCCTGAGAAGGACTTGGGGGTGCTGGAGGATGAGAAGCTCAGCGTGACCCAGCAAAGAGCACTCGCAACCCAGAAGGCCAAAAGTATCCTGGGCTGCATCAAAACAAGAGTGACCCAAAGGTCAAGGGAGGGGACTCTTACCCTCTGCCCTGCTCTTGTGAAACCCCACATGCAGTGATGAGTCCAGTTCTGGGGTCTCAGACATATGAGAGATGTAGACCTGCTGGGGTGAGGCCAGGAAGATGGTCAGGGGGTTTGAACATCTCTCTTGTGTTGACAGGCTGAAAGAGTAGGGGTTGTCCAGTCTGGAGCAGAGAGAGAGGGGAGGGGAGACCCTAGAGCAGCCTCACAGTTCCTAAAGGGATCTACAAGAAAACTGGAGAGGAACTTTTTACAAGGGCATGTACTGATAAGACAAGGGGAAATGCCTTTAAACTGAAAGAGATTGTGTTTAGATTAGATATCAGGAAGAAAGTACTGACTGTCAGGGTGACGAGGCACTGGTACAGATTGCCTGGAGAAGCTGTGGATGCCTCATGCCTAGAAATGTTCAAGGCCAATTTGGATGAAGCTCTGAGCAATCTGGTCTAGTGGAAGGTGTCCGTGCCTATGACAGTGGGGTTGGAACTTGGTGATCTTTAAGGTCCCTTCCAACAGAGACCATTCTGTAAACCTATGAAAACAAACTAAGATTTCTATTAAAAAGAAAGAAAGGGCGGAGGGAAGGGTTTTTTTTGTCTGAAAAACCAATCTCCCTTTCTAGAGGACAGTCTAAATACCATGAACCCTTGAGCCAGGCTATTTTTGACATGGAATCTCAGATTAGTCATGTTTTGTTGTTCCTAAGGAATTTTATGATTTTCTTACCTTATTTTGCAAAGCTTTCTTTCAAAGCTTTCTTTCATAATTTTACCTGCAGAATTTATTCTCAAAGTTTACCACAGCCTTTAAAAGTGCTCTCAATCTCTCAATTCTTGTCTCAAAGATCCCCATAAATTGTGATCAGAGGCTTTAATGATGACAGTAGTAGTCCAAACTTTGACCTAATCATCAACAGTATCAGGCAGCTTCCTTGAGATGCAGGTTTCAGCTCCATTTCAGGTGGAGCACTTTTGAACAGAGAATGGCTCTCTCAATCCTCTGTTCAATCATTGTAACACTACTGTGCCTCAAACTCAACACTTATCAGCAGACCAAGAAAATGACAATAGCTTTGGTCGGTTTCTCAGTATGAGAATTTATCTGAACAAACACAATGTTCTACAACATATACTTCCTTTATGTCTGGGGTTTCCTCTTTTGATTAAAAGGCAGAAATGAACATTCATATCCCATTGACATGGACACCAAAGCCAGGTCAGTCGAATCACATCCTAGAAGTGTTCATCTACGTCCACTCCCTGCAAATGGAGGAAGAGTGGTTTGCTCAGGAAACTAAATTAAGTTGGTTTAATCCATCCCACCTGCTACAGTGGCTTACCAAGAGGATGGAGGATAAGAACAAGGGAAGATGGCAAAAAAAAGAAGGCAGAGCTTTGGCTTCAGTCAAGACAGCAAGGCTTCAGTCAGAATCCTGGTGATTACCTCTATATCCTCATCTTCATCCTCTATTTCCCTTTCTGGCTTGTTTGTGGGGATTTTCTTCCCTTTGTCTCATTCTGTTTTCTTTTAAACATTTCCTGTTAGAGCCTGCCTAGTCCCTAAGCCAGTTTCCCTGAAGCCTGTCACATCACTGTACCTTTCAGCACTTGATTCAGAAAAGAATACATTTTGTACAAGGCCTCTCCAAAGGCATGTCAACTGTCTCTTCCACAGAGTTCGCTCAGAATGACTGAAGCACTTAGGAAAACAAACAATGTCTTCAGCTGTGCTCGGGAAACATGAATATGGAATTTGTTGGCTCCAATAAAAATTACAGTAGTTTGTTCCTAAAGAGATAGTTGCAAGGGCAAATGTGATTCCAGCAATACAAATAAGTTTCTGGTGAAAAAAATAATAAAAGTTTGCCAGTTCAGAGTCTCAGCTCTGATGTGCTTTCAGTCACATGAGGTAGCTTGTTTGAACCTCACTGAGGGATATCAAAAGCCTTGGATTTACAACAGCGAGTCAGAACTGTAGCACTTCTCTGGGCTCCTACACAGAGGCAGAAAACAGAAACAAACATAGAGAAGTGAGATAAATCTACCCAAACTTCTTTTCCTAGCTGATGGAGTATGAAGTTACAGTAGATGCCTGAAATGGTTCTTTGTTTGCCTGTCTTTTATTTCTATCTGGCACTATTCCTACAGTAAATCTTGGCAACAGGGTAGGGCAAATGTTTAGATGGCACAAGCCCAGGTTGTTACGTTATGGATGAAGCAGTGGAAACCAGGTGGCTTTCCACATGCATACTCCTTGCAAGGAGTTTCTTGTCTCTTCTATCCATACAATGAGCTGTACCTAGCTCATTTTTTGTGCAGTGTCCTTCTCCTGCAGATGTGCATAAACCTCCCTCTTTCTTGCAACATCAGCTTGCATCCATGCAGCTATCTCCAAAATGATGTCTTGTGCTGTCATCATGCTCTTGCCCAAAGAAAAGCTAGATCTAAAGCTAAACCTTAAAAAAACATGGAACAACCTAAGACTATGCATTGCACTATTTCAAAGGACGTGAAGGATGGAGATTTTTAAGCCAGAAAGAGTTGTTAGAGCACACAATACAACCTTTGGCACATTAAAGTCCACTCTGTTTCATTCAGCCATCTCATCTTTCAAATCATGGACTGCAAATACCACCCTGGCAATCAGCCAATGCTGAAGGAAGATGTGGGAGAGGATTTAAAAGATGAGCCCAAAGATGGACACCAAACTCAGAAAAAAGCTCTGCTAGTCTATTTGGGCAATTAGCCTAGAAACAGCTTCCCAGCTCCAGCTAGAGTACAAATGATTACTTGCAGTTGTGAGATACAGCAAGCCAGGATGTTTACTTGCAGTTGTGAGATACAGCAAGCCTGGATGTTTTGCATCCAAAAGGTCCCCAGTGCCATGGTGATGGATGAGCGGTAAACAAACACTTAAAGTTACATCAATGTTGTCTGGTTTTGAGCTGAATAGGGAAGGGTGGAAGACAGAAACACACACTGTTGTATTTAGTGGCTAATTCCAGGATGATCTCGAAAAAGATAATTGGGGTGGAGGGGTCTGATTGCCAGGGGAACTAGCATCCCAAAAAAGCTGATGTGGCTTGTTTGTAGAGTCTCTCAAACCATAAAGCTACCGACAACAAACAGGTTAAACCTCTTGATTGTGGGAGATGGGTAGGGGTGAAGGAAACAAAGGAGAAGGATGAAACATGATGCTGCTGCTTCCTGTTTGCCACTCCACTGAGCAAAAACATCAATGGAATTGCCATAAATCACACCATTTCAGCAGCAGCAAGAGAGTTTGCTAAGAGTTTTATACCAACGTATGCGTATAAATCTCCAAAGCTGATTCGAGGTACTGGTGATAAAACGGATACATCACTTAAAGTTTTTTTGCTGTCACACTGAACAAGCAATACCCAATATAATGAAACAAAATATAAGATGGACATGGAGAACATGGAAATAAAAATTCTGTAAAGGAAAGGCAGAAGACTCAGGTATGAATAGCACACAGCACAATATGAGACCAAATAAAGTTCCTGATAGGAAAAAAAAACCACTGGAAAATAAAGCAAAGTGTTTTGCTGGCATTAGGTATCAGAAAAGATATTAAACATGCCAAGCAAACTAAAACAAAACAGAAGAAATCAAGACAAAACAAAACATCCCAGGCTTTTTCTATTGGCAAACTGAAGTGTGGTGCACAAATTACAGGATTACAGACTGGCCGGGTGTTGGTTTCCCTCCAAACACTACACAGATAAACTTCCATGGCTTAGGACATTTCATCCTCACACTACTATCTTGAAGACCACCATGGAAAGGAAGGTCAACTCCTTGTGGAGAAGATGATTAGACAGAACGATATCTTTCCTTTTCTCACACGTCAGAACTTATTTTGCCTAGGAACTGCACTAGGAAAAATGTGATGTTTCTGTCATCAGAGATATATGACATTCACTTTTGGAATCTGAGGCCTTACTGCAAAGGAAATAGAAATAAACATGTTAAGGTCCCAATGAATCTAGAGACACAGTCGTTCCCATGCTTTCCAGATGTTTCCCTTTGGAAGTTAACGGGACCAGTAAAGCATTTCTAAACACTTTAGGCGTTGCAAAGCCCTGGTTAACTGCGCTGTTTGAGTGACCCATGCACAAACAACAACAAACATTTCCACCAGACTGGTATCCCAAAAAAAAGGCAAATATGTCCCCCTCTCTACCATCTGCTGGGAACAGAAAACTCAAATTTTGGCAGCACATGGTGGCACCAAATGGAACTGCATAAATGACAGAATGAATGGCAGCCACTTTGAAGATTTGGGAATACTTTAAATCTGTTTCATGTAAGGCAAGATGAGAAGATAGACACACAAAGACAGAAAACTAGCACACTTGATACTTTTTCTTAAACTTTGTCACAAAAATATGCATTGCAATGAAATATATAAAAAAACAAAGGGAAAACAACAGCCCAGGAGTAAAACTACAGGTATTAAACCTATTACTTGCCTGCAGGATGATGAGACATAACTTTTGATGCGACAATCATGAGACTGCTAGGAAAACAAAGGATCTCTACATCTGTCAGGAAGGTTAAAAATAATGCCTTTGGATACTTTTTAAACGGTATTTTAATACTGGGATAAGGAAAATGATGAAATCAAGAATTGCTTCACTGAAAGGCTGGGCATGAGCCCTGGAATTATTCAAAAAACAACTGGACATGACACTTAGTGGCTATGGTTTAATTGATGTGGTGGCACTTGGTCGAAGTTTGGACACTATGACCTTGGAGGACTTTTCCAACCTTGATGATTCTGTGATTCCAAGTGTTTAACTTTTAAATTGAATTGTACCAATTGCACATCAGTTTGCCCAAATGAGAATTTGTTCACCCTCAGCCTCAGAAGGCAGGAGAAATCCTGGCAGCTGCAGGAACAGCCAAAGTGCCAGCCAAGTCAAAGTCTGTAGCCTCTGCTAGGAAATGGGCAGTGTCCCAGTCATTGCCATGCACTTAACATGGTTGGGCAGCTTAACCAGGACACTAATGGTGTTCTTCTCTCTCATGGACAGAGGTGGCAGAAAAGGGGAAAGGAAAAATGGGGAATAAAAAGGAGAAAAGAGGTGAAAATGTCACACCTCCCAAAATTCCATCTCTTAATTAAAGAGAGAAAAAAACCCCCAAAAACACAAAAAAGAAAAAGGAAAAAAACCTCCAAATCCACTTTTTTTTCCAGATAAAAATAGTTGAAAGGGAAGATGCTTATTCTTTTGGCCAACCATATTTTATTAGATCCATGGTATCTTTTGTCTCCTGCAATCTCACTGTATGCTGGGCACATCTGTAAGGAGATTTACTTTTCAAAGTCTTCATTTAAAGGGATAGATGAGAGGGAAAGGAGAGCCACCAAGAACAGACAGTGCAGGAGTGAACAATAGAAAGGAGGATGATTCCTGATTAATAGCTGAGCCAAGGGAGAATCCTGAACACCTCAGTGCCCAGAGACTGAGACCAGTATGGAAAAAGACCTGTTTGTGCCTTACTGGGTGAAGTGAAACACTGCCTACAAGTGGCATAACCCAGTGCCAACTACAGTGCCAGGTAAAAGTGTTGACTGGATCAAAAAGGTTCTGAAAGTTACTGCACTACTAGTAGGGCAGGAATCCGCTGTCTTGCCAGATAGTCTAGCTCTGAGACGAAGACACTATTATTGCCTCTGGGGGTCTGAACCCATGTGAGAGAAAAATTAACAAAAATAAGAAACTGCTTATTTATTTTTGCCAAAAGTACAACCTCCAACACCCGGAGTAAGAAAATTGTCTTTATATTTTGCAATTTCTTGTATTTTACTCTCTCAACAAAATGATTACTCTCCTACCATCAAGGAATATTTTTCAAAGTTCTAACTTAATTAAAAATGTAAAAAAGGTAGTATGTTTTCCTGTCTTTCAGGTGAGAAGAAGATTTGGTGATCAGTTAATTATCACTTAACTTCATTTGAACAGCTCTGGACATTTCAGAAAAAAGAAGACTGGGATTATCAATGACCATTAACAAGTCTTTAAATTGATAAAAATGAATTCTCCCAGGACTTACAACATATGCAAATTATTGATAATTATACTGAAATGAAACATTCTGATTTTAAAAGTATTTTCTTTCAAATTGACAAAGAATGCATAATAGTCTGCAGAAATATTAGTAAAAAATAGGTTTTCTAATTTCTCTCTCACTTCCTTTAAAGACAAAGATGAATTCAAAGAAATTATGCTGGTTTTGAAAAGAGGAGCTAGAAGTATGATTTTTTTCTAGTTTTTGCAAAGCAAGAGAAGAATAGACCATTTAAATATATTGAAACTGTGCCTTTTTTTGCTTTTCCTTGCCTTTTTTCTTCGCATGATTCTGAAATACAACTATAAATGCTTATGTAACAACTCAAGGCACTCGAATGGACCTTTGATCATATTACAAGAGTACAGAAATTGCACATGAAGTACTTAAAACACAAGTCTCATTAAGTCAACTGAAAAAATAAGGAAAAGGAAATATATAATTCAATTGACATGAACAGAAGCAGGATTTAATCCTGTAACATCTCTCAGCTTTTGCGACTGAGGATTCACTTCTTGTTTTATGTCCAAAGGCTTTCTTCAAGTAGTTGCTTCTTTCAAGAATGCATGACTGTCATGGTTTGACATGGTCTAGTATTAAAGTATTAATTAAAGTATATTTGTCTTCATTTTTTGCTGTGAGATAGGACCAAAACAAAGGAGCACAACTGCCCAAACTTAAGGTATAGAGAAGAAACTTTATTAACTAATATTAAAAGGAAGAAGAAAATGAGAAACCAGAATGAATCTTCTAAAACATCCATCTTCCCCCCACCTGCTGTTCACCCTCTCACTGACAATATGAAAAAGACAAAACCTAGAATTTTCAGTCAATCCACCCCTCGAACAATTATTTCCCCAATCCATCAGTAAGAGCGGAGTCCTTCTTGCTTTTGCCATAGATCCCCCACAAGAATACCAGTCCTCTTGTGGCCACACAGTTCACAAATGGCTCGCCCACGGATTTGCCATTGCTAAGCATCGCCCCCCATGGGACAATCCTCCCATAACTGCCCATGGGCTCTATCAGCTTTTAGAGTGCAGTTTAAGAATGTCTTTTTTCTAGTCCAAAACAAAAACTCTTCTCATCAGCTCCATCTTCATCCCA
>VXBU01006345.1:313670-329527 GCA_013400315.1 Bombycilla garrulus
GCACGACCCAACCTCCCGCCACAGGACATTAGACGGGGGGAACCGGGCCGAGGCAAGCTCTTTCTTTCCCTCCTCCCTCCCTATGCCGGGATAGTTCCCTCAGGAGGGGCTCCTGGCACGGCCCAGCCCAGCCTCCCCCTCCCGTAGGCCTCTGTGGCCATGGGAGGGGGGAAGCTGGGCCGAAGAGGGCACAGGCCATCTGTACCTGTTCAAGACTGGAAGGAAAGAGAGGGATTCTCGGGCAGTCCTGTGCCAAATGTATATCCTACTGAGACACATTTCACTTTTAATTGGCTCATTTCTCTCTCTGTCTTTAAAACTGCCCACAATTGGTTACACTGGGCTCATGGGAAATTCATGGCTATTTTCCTGCCCACCAAAATGTTAATCAATCTCAAACCAGCACAACGACTTTTGTCACATTTTATCCTCACAACCTCATCAGTGACTGCTCTGCTTGAGACTTTGCTCCTTTTTGTTTTCACCCTTGTAAAGAACCAATATCTGCTTTTGGCAACAATAATCACAGTTTGCTACTGGATATACAAACCCTGGTTCTCTTCATGCATTAAATAGAAAACACAGTAAAATGTAGCAAAATATTTAGACAAAAAATATTAAAAGTAATGTTACACATTCCTGCTTAACATATTCCTAATATAATGCTAAATATTCCTGTTAAACTTCTTGCCTTATTGCAGTATGACTATCCCAACCTTGGAAATAGCAAATCTTCACTTCTTAAACCAAGCTTTGCTTAATGCTGTGTACAGTTACTGATCCTCTATTAAACATGACAGTAGTGAGGGCTTCAGGGTCATTTGAGCTGTAATCCCTACCATTCTCTGTGAATAAACCAGGAGGTAACAGACTGTGGTGGTAACACAGAGAACATGTTTATGAGAAAACCCAGCATTTTTCCAGATTCGGCTTCTAAATAGCCTTGGAAAATATATAGCACATTAAAATATATGACAAGAATAAGAGTTTTATTCCAAGCAGTTTACACTTGAACAATTTCCCTAGATGCTCAGAACACTCAGAAAACAGCAACTATGTTCAGAATTTCAAGGTCAAGCTAAGAAAGACCACACTATGATGGAGGCACAAAAAACTGAGATGAGCACCATGCATGGGTTGGTGGACAGATTGCACACAGAGCCTCATATCAGTACTCAGGAGACATGACAACAAACTGCTATCACATTGATAAAGAGTCATGTAGTATTTCAAGTGAAACCTGTTATGGGTTTTACCTTACATACAGACCAGGTAACCACACGTTTTTTGAACAAGCCAGCTGAACAAGTCAAATGCACTGGTGTCAAGCATTGTAATAGGTTAAGATGATGATAGGATTATATGATACATGAATTTCCAGGCACTGACTAACTGTAATAAAATTATTCAGCAAGTCAAGGTGGCTATGAAAATAATCCATGCTGCACCACCCTGCAAAGGTGGAGCACCCCAGGTACCTTACAAACACTTCAAGCTCGGGCTCTGTTTTAAAGATAGAAAGGTCAGTCACTCATCAGGCTCGGTGCTGAAATCAATGGAGCAATCCTGATTGACACCAGCTGATGATCCTGCTAATGAAGACAGGGAAGTTTTCTGATTTACTTTTACCTCGGGAGCTGCCCTAAGAACTAGTCTTTTGCAATTTAATGGCAATGGATATGCATGTTCTCTTACTACCACATTACATTAAACTGACATCACTCTCCCTTTTGGCCACTCAAACTCTGCTGGAGGACACTGTGACAATGCAGTACATCTCAGACTGCAGGGCTGAACACACTGTTACATTGCAGTTGCTGCTATTAAAATATTATGCCTGAAATTAATGCATTACACTTTTCAGACTAATGTTCTCTGAATCAGACTTAATTTATCCAGGGGTATTTTTAGGTAAAAATACATCCCCACAAGCAATGTAATGATCAGCACTTTTCCCCCAGATGCTCTAATATGGAATAAGGGCTATGCAGTAATTAATATTTATGAAGTGAATGAGTTCCTGTTAAACCCTAAATCACAAACATACGGGATTTGAACTATAAAAATGCAAACCCAAACCAATATAATAAAAATGTATTTACATACATCTTAATTGTGAACTTTGGTCAAGTTGTTATATATTGCTTTAAGTGAATTCAAAATTAAAAATTACACAGGTCTATAAACTTATCTATTGATCGATGTGATTTCTAGATTAGACATATACAACAGAGGAAGTTTCGTTTTAGTACATTAGGGCACCTTTGAAACTTGATCAGCAAAAACTTGATCTTATGCCCTTCTGCTGACCATACTACCTTCTTACCACTCTCACAAGTGCTTTCCCTACTGGAATTCAGAGAAAACATTATACGCAGAAGGAAGCGCCTTGCAAGATGAAATAACTATGATTCAACCTGTGCCATAGAAGGAAATTGTTTTACCCATTACTAAAAGTGAAAATAACATAGAGGGTTTCTGGAACATTCTGTATAAACCAAGCAGTGGAAGAAGAGTAAATAACATGTTTTTATGTACTCATATTTATCATCAGATTTTGAATTGTTTTATAAAAATTGCTGTTCTACATATTAGCTGCTAATAAAAATTTAAGGTTTACAATCCTTCATATGGTGAATGATGCTTAAAATGCTTCAGCATCAGAAAGAAATGATGTGATTTAGCAACCTGAGACATTTATTTAAGAGCTCCTATACGAATTCAATACAACTTCAGGCACTCAAGCCAGAAAATATTTGCTTTCATAAGGGCATAAAAGGATTCAAAAGAAATGTGAACTAATTCAAGCTAAATATGGCAATGCCTCCTGAAACCAGTATTAATGTTTTATCAGCATTTGTTACTTCCTTCCCCTTTTCAGATGGCACAGTGCAAAGAACCCTGCATAATGCCTTCAGCATCTATATTGAAATGTAGATGAATCACTACAACTGATCAGCTCCATAAAAGCTGTGTTTGTTTCATTCATAATGTGAAAAAAAAAGGAGAAGAAAACTTTCTCCTCTTATTCTGATTATTCAAGAAACTGCCTTAAATCTGTTCAAGACAGGAAGATAGGAAGAGGATGAAATGCTCACTTTCCCCCTCTCTTCAAGTAGACTGCTGGTGGACTTGGCTGGTGCAAGGACTGCAGGCATAGTAACCCACAGAATATTTTACACTCACTTGCTGTCATATGCCACCACATTTTGTTCACCCATACTGAAGGCATTCTCCTAGCGGATATTGTTTATAATGTCTAAACTGTTTCATGTCTTTGTTCCTCTCTCTACTAAAAATACAAACCTATTTGACTTCACATCTCTCCCATCCTTTGAGTATCGAGGAAAGAAGAGCTGCTTGATAAAGTTGCAGGTAGAGTGGAATTTTACACAAATCAGCAAGCTGCAAGTAAATAATTTAGCTTTGGGCCTGAGGCATTACCTTTTATTCAAAGAGGCATAATTAATAAAGAATGCTAGCAGAGTAATTTACAAAATGTTAACTATGCAATAGCAGAACATTCTGTTACAAAGTAAGATAATTATTTTACATACCAGAACCTCAAAAGTAAATAGATGAATGCACAGAATTTTAAATGTTGTTAGCAGATTAATGGGTAGATGAAGGATATTGAAGGCAATATAATACCTCAAAATGTTCAAGAAAAAAAAAGAAAAAAAAGGCTGTTCCAGCTTATTAAGAACACACCTTTATTTGCTTTTATTTTCTTCATTAAATCAAAACTCTGCTGCACTGGAGAAGCACACTAGGATTCTGTTACCATCTTCATTAGCAATATGAGTGATGGGGCAGAGCACACAGATGTCTGCAGATGACACAAAACTGGGAGAAGTGCCTGGCATGCCAGAGGCTTGTGCTGCCATCCAGAGGGACAGGAAGAGGTTGGAGGGTCAGCCCCATGCCAAAGGGTACAAAGTGCATCTCGTGCAGTTGATAAGGACAGGTGCAAAGTCCTGCACCCACAGAGGAACAAACCCTTGCACCAGGATGGATTGGGGAACACCCAGTTGGAAAGGACCTCAGCAGAAAAAAACCCTTGGGGTTCTGGGGTACACTGAGCTGAACACATGCCAGACACTGCCCTCAAGGCAGACAAGTATCTTGGGCTGCTTTAAGGTAAATATTGCCAGCAGGCTGAGGTGGGTGATCCTTCCTCTCCACTTGGCACTACTGAAGCCAGTCCTGGAGTGCTGTGTCCAGTTCTGGACATAGGTGTACTGGAGCAATCCAGCAAAGGATCACAAAAATTATTAATGTGCTGGAGCACCTCTCCTATGATGAAAGGCTGAGAGAACTGTGACTGTTCAGCCCAGAAAAGAGATGGGGAAATCTCATCAGTGTGACAAATACTTGAAGGGAAGGTGCAAAGAAGACAGACCCAGGCTCTTATCAGTGGTGCCCAGTGGCAAGATCGGAGGTGATGGGCACAAAATTAAGCACATGAGGTTTTCTCTGAACATTAGGAAACACTTTTTTTTCCTGTAAAGGTGACTGAGCACTGGGATAGGTTGCCCAGAGAGGCTGTGGAGTCTCCTTCCCTAGTGGTTTACAAGAGCCATCTGGACATGGTCCTGAGCTACGGGCTATGGGTGGCCCTGCTTGAGCTGGTGAGTAAGACAAGAAAACCTCCAGAGTTCACTTTCAACTTCTACCATTCTGTGATTCAATGATACAGACCCCATTCCTTCCCCCTAAAGGAAAGCAGCTCTATTCTAATCAAATGTTCAAGGAATATCCTATACTGTGTCTTTCATCTGCATCTTCTCCTGATTCTGCAGTTATAGAAGTGGGGTGGGTGTTTCTACCACAGCAACTTTTCAGTTGTCTTTAAATTATCAAGGTAGGTGATTAGTAATAATCTTAGGTGATTACTAAATATCTTGTGCTTTCCTCCCCAGTCTGTCCCAGCTGGAAATGGGGGAAAAAATCTTTCACTGGAAATGTTCTTGGACACCTTCACAAAGTGACTAAATGAGCATCAGGTCTGTAGGATGTTGTTTAGAGCCAAAACTTTTTTCTGCAATACGTGTACCTCTACACCGCTATATGCTTGTCAGTACTGCTGAAAAAGAACTCTGCAGATCCAAGATACATCACCACTTGTCTGTCTAAAAAATAGGATGTTTACTCTGCCAAGAACCACATGGCTGACCAGGAATTAATTTGGAATCATTTCCTGGACTAGACTGAGGAAAAAGACAAGCAGGACTAATGTACAGAAGCATAATTAATCACAGTTAATTGAATATTTACTTATTTATTTATTTTGATGTGGTTTATAACTCTCAGTTAAAGATAATCTGTATATTAGCATTTTGGTTTTGCTTCCTTCTGTTTTCTTCAGGCAGTGTCTGCCTGTTTATTCCCTCATGGTAGTATTTCCATAATGTAAGCCCCTAATTTCAGCCTGCTAAACACAAGTGAAGATCTCTTGTTTAGTTCTCCTGTGATAAAGAAAGCAGAAATGAAATTGAAACACTCACCAATGTTCTCTTATGAAAACATGTTCTGTTCAGTTGTTGAGGATGATGAAAATCAGCAGGTCTTGGTGTAGAAGTAACCATGGAGGAGGTCAGTCCATGCCTCTAAAATCTATTCATGGCATCAAAGCCATGCCAAGGAAGCAGAGAGTGTGTGAAGGGGAAACAGGAGCTCTATTTCACTGTGCTAATCTAATAAGGATGCATCTACCGGGGACATAATTCAGACCTTCTCACTAAGAGCACCAAGGAACTTGGGGGCCATCTGTCAGCAGTGGTTAACAGCTCTTCAGGGCTGTCTCTCACACAGCAGAGTGTCTGGCCAACTGAACTTAATCTTCTTGCTAAAGTAACCTCATCAAACTCTTCTCATTTCTCTCCAGAAAACCATAGCTGGCCAGTCACTGAGAATGGTCAATCTCATCGAACCTCAAACTTAAACAGAAGAAGAAGAGAACTTAATTTTCAACAACAGCAGCCACATAAGTTTAAAACTATCTAACTGTAAGTGGAAATTGATTAGGATTAGCTATAAGTGGGAATTAATAGTTGTCTAACTATAAGTGAAATTGATTACCAAAGCACTCAACCTCACATTGGTTTGTTATCACCTTACTATTCTCTTCCCATAGGAAAGACAAACACTGAGATAGACAAAGTTCCTACCCACCCTGTCCACAAAGACAAAACATGCCATAATATAGGGGATGAACTCAGCAATGAGCTTAAAGAGAGACCAGTAATAATTAAGTCTAATATTTACTATTGGATGCAGAAGTACAGGGATCTCTGCTCTGTCCTCTATAACTGTGAGAAGCTAAAAAAGCAGCATTTTCATGGTAGGATGGTTGAATTTCAAGCACAGCATACTTGAGAGTGCTTTTTTTTAACGTGCTTGACAATGAAATAATGAGGAGTTTTAGCTTGGATTGACTTGCACACAGTGTGCACACTCAGACTTGCACCTGCTTCTCTGTAGGTGAATGTACACACTACCCACATCTCAGCTTTAAGAGAATAAATTTATCCTGCATGGGGCTGATTCCAGACATTAAAGATAAATGATAACTATCATATTAAAGCTAAATTCAAGAACCCTGCATCAAGCTTAGATAACCGGGGCTGGCGCTGAGGAGGTGCACAGATGGGAGGAACCCTCCCCCACCATCTGGAAGGTTTGCTACACCTGTAGCAGCAGCTGCTTTGATGAACACCAAACCCCACATATCCTCCCTTTCAGAACAAAAGAAAAAAGGTCTCAGCAACAGCAAAACTTTCAGGTTTATAGATTGGTGGTGCCTATTCCCTTCCTGTGAGTCTTATCCCATGCAGAAGCATAAATCCCTGCCTTACGTCCCATAACTAAAGTTCTTTGAAAATGGTGATGTTGACTGAGTGTAGAATTAGTCTCAGGAGAAGGGTGAAATTCAAAACACTGCACTGAATAAAGCTTGGCAGATAAAAAAAACACACATTCATCCAAATTGCAGGTATTTTCTTAAACCTAGAAAATATTCTTAATTCATCCACACAAATTGATTTGATTTTAAAACATTAAAAATTGTCTTAGACATTTTGGCTTAATACTGCCAAAAATATCACTATGTGATAAAATATTCATTATGAAATACATACAGACATACATACGCAGGAGCATATTAAAATTGAAAGCTGAGATAGCTTCTCATATAGAAATTCAAAACAAAAATAAGAAAGCATGACCAAAATATTCTTATTTGAATCACTTTGAATTTTTCAGGTGGCACATTATTAAATTGACACTTGTAGAGCCTCAGTGCAAAAACCAAATTTCTCAAATGAAAACTATTCATCAGCAAGTTTGGGCCAAGCCCACGAGTATGTATCATGCTTGATTAAACTCTGTGACAGCAGTAACTCCAGTTTTTAAGGAAGGAAAAAAAAAAACCAAACCAAACCAACCAAACAAACAAAAAAAAATTCAACAAAATCAAGGCAGTATTTTCCACCAAACATTGCTTTGAGGAAAGTAAGTCAAAACAGCTAAAAGGCCTAAGCAGTTACTGCTCTACAGCTGAGCCAGGATAATCACCCTGGCTCTGCTCCTTCATGTCTCAAAGCAGAGTAAACACAAGGGCTTTTCAACTCCTTTGATAGAAACTGAGTTGTTTTTCATTGTATGTTCACTTGCGAAGGACAAAACACTTCTGAGCAATTTGAGAATTCTGTACTAGAAAATGACTGGTGCCAAGTTAAAACGACATAGAAACCAATAAATGTTATGGGGAGAGAGCTCATGACAGTAGCACATCAACAGTAAAATGAGTACCAGTTATCCTCACTCATACCCCAAGGCACAGCTGTTCATCACTCGAGATTACTAAAGCTGTGACAGCATTAGACAGAGATTGACAGCTGCCTGTTGCATAATGAAAAGCAGAGAGCCAGCATGTGCTTTGCTAGGTTCCAGCTAGGAGTAAACAAAGAAGCCAAAAGGGTGTGCAGTCATTTGTGAATAGACTGTAACTGACTGAAGCTGTGTGAAACTTCTGCAGAGAAAGCCCCAGACAAGGCATATGCCTTCATGATACCTAGTTCAATTTTAAACTGGACATACAGGTTAAGCTTACTAAAATATTCACAAAGCTAAACTGGAGAACCAGATTTGATTGAGTTATTGAACTCCATATTTGAACTGTTTTTAGGCTCGTCAGGGCTGCATAGATTTTCAGATAACACGGATTCAAATTTACATTTGATGCTTTACATTGATTTTTTTTCTTGTTTGTTTTATCTGAGTTTTACACGGAGCTTTAAGAAAGAACAAACGAGCAGTTGTTTATAAATCTGTATCAATAGCTGCATTACTCCACTGAGAAAGCACCAGTAGCTTTGGAACAGCTAAGAGTCGCCTGCTCTCCTTTTCAGAACAATACTATTCAGAGTCTGGACTACACTGAGGCAAATTTCTAGGGAAAACATCAACATATATTAAAGCATTACTGTAAATCTTGTTTGAGGTGGAGCTTAATGGGGCTCATTTCCTCTCATGATTGGTATCCCAAGTGAAAGGGATTTGGAATCTTGCTCTATGAGGAGCCTTTCTCACACTTTATCTCCCACAGCTACTAAGAGGCCTCAGCAGATCACTCATACAAGGATTATGATAGTGAATATTCTTTACTTTCCACAACTTCAACATATTCTGTTCCTCACAGGACAGTTTGCATATATGCTGGAGGAAGGAGTGAGATTTTCTTGTATTTGGTGGCTTTAAGACTCTAATGAGACTTGGTTTTATATTTAGCACTCTAGACATGGCCTTGTCTCCATTATGGGATTACCACAGATAAAAATGTGATTTTTTTTTTAAACCAACAAGTCTTTGCACATGAGAGTTATGTTTCCCAACACATGTGACTTTAAGACCCTGGAAGACAATGCATTCCTTATTAAGTCTGTCATCTACTGGGACCACTTCTGTGACAATCTCATAACCTTGAAACAAGGACACAGTATCATTACTGATGGTGGTTAAAAAGGTTGCCAAAGTTGTAAAATATACAGCTGGTGTTAATAAACATTCCCCATCAGAAACCTGGCCCATGCTTTGTCCTGGCTTGACATATCCAGTGCTGTTGCTGGAGATCAAGCTGCTATATGCTCACCGCTTCTTTGAGATTTGGATTTCGAGTAATAGCAAACTAAAAAAAGGGTAGGCAATGGAAACAAACTGCAACACTGTAGATTTCCAGGGCTAGAAAAAAAGATTTCACCATGAGAGCTGTCATAGATTGGGATAAGGTTCCCAAGGAAGTTTTGGAATCTTCCTCTTTGGAAAAGCTCAAAACTTGACCAAACAAGATGAGCAACCTGAGCAGCACAGGCCCTGATTTGAGCAAAGATTTGGATGGAGGTTTCTGCAGAGTTCCCATCCAACCCCAAGTATTGTATAATTCTAAAAAAGCACTCTTTTAATTTTCTTGTACAGAAAGAAACAGCATCAAATTTGAGAGGAAACCCAGTGCTTTTGCCACTAATTTTCAGTGACTATTTGTTAAATCCTCCCAAGAGATTTCAGAAAAAAAAATCACCTACTACACTGAAATAAGGCTCCTCTTTACCAGATGTCATTGGTAGTTATAGTAATGTTTTGGTCTAGACTGTTATAGTAATTTTTGTTCAGATTTTGCTCCTGTCCACTCTCTTTTAGTAAATATCTGATACATTTAAGGAAGCAGATTAGAACCCAGCAGGATTAAATCTTATTGGACATGCATGCTGACCCTAATTTTGAGTGGATATTAAATCATCTAATCTAGTTTAGGTCAAACAGCATGGAAATATGCCAATATTTAACCTCTAGGAGAACAGAAGTCTTGCTTTGACAGAAAGTTCTAATTGCCACCCAGCAGACCCATTAACTGATCCAGCAGTCTCAAAGATAGCAGATTTATTCTCAGTTCTGACTGAAACGAGTGAATCCAAGTACCCTAGCAATTCTGCTTGTAGTTAATACAAACTTGACCACAAAAAAAAGTGTTTCCATTTGTAAGGAAAACTGAATTTCAAATATGTGTTGGAAAGAAGTTTTATCTAAACTCAAACCAGTTACTTTATTTTCATTGACTTATACATGTATTTTTATTGATTGTTATAATATTTATTCTTTTTATTTCAACATGCCAAGTGCAATCTGCACTAACAACTTGCTTGATATTTTTCAAATACAATTTTTTAATTTTTGTAATATTTGCCTTCATCAGTTCCATGTGCAATTCCTGAACAGAAGATATTTTAGTGGAGTCATACCCCAATTAACTTGAGTGAATTCAATGAATTCTTACAAAATTCCTATTTCATTTGGCCACTGCACATGAGGCAAAATAAAAAATTATGTAATTCTACATAAATTCTTCTTTGGTTTCTAATTTCTGGGACTGTCCTTTGTGGGGTCAGAAGTTGGACATTATGATCCTTGTAGGTCCCTTCCACCTCAGAATATTCTATAATTTTATGTTTCATCTATGGGTTCATAGAGATGCCTGGTACATATGGTATCATTCATTCTGTCCTACAAAATGAAAAGATTCTGACAATCATCTGCATTAACCAGAAAATTGCTGTTATATTTAAAAAAATGTTTTAAAGTCACTGTATTAAATAGTATTGTGTTTGGGACTGTAATTTTTTTCCCTATGTACTGTTTTCATTTGTACATCATTGAGTTTCTTGGTAATTACAATCCTTTACACATCCATTTACACTACAGCGGTGGCACAGGTAATTTATAAAAATCAAATCTCAAGTGCTATAGCAGTCAAGAGGCAGAATGAATCATGTTTCACACAGTTGGGGAATCTGCAATGATTAATTAAAGATTTGCAGTGAGACTTTTCTTGCTTTCTTAACTTATCATGTAAGATACAAATTAAATAAATACGAAGGTTCAAAGACAGTGATTTTCTGAGAAAGGTCTTCTGCCAATAATTCAGGAAAAGAGGTGCAAAGTATTTTACAACCTCTCAGAGAAGGTTATAGAACATAATATTCTGAAGAATAACACTAAAATGTTCTCATATTTAAAAAAAAAGGAAAGAGAGAGAGAAACACGCTCTTAGTTTGGGTTCAGAATACTTGGGTAAAGCTCATGTATTCACTAAGTTGTATTTCCCTGTCCTTACTATCAACCCAATTAGGAAAATCTGCTGAACACTGACCCTCTATTACTTTGAGTCAAGAGGAATTTCATCACTGAGCTTATCAATAGTAGATTCAGAGGAATGGTGGGCAAGATTTTGATAATCCCATCTGTCAAAGAATTCAGGGAAGCCTTTGGAAGAGATATGAACACACTGTCAACTGGGGCTTTATTCTGGTTTCACCAGTATCAGTTTAAATAGTTCAACAGATATAAACTAAACAAAAATGGGCATTTTAGAGGAATATCTTCAGATTTCTGCATAAAGTAAATTTCTCAGTGATAGATTTCTTCCATTAAAGTTTAGCAGATTCTGAGAGAAATTCTTTCTGCAGTGTTGGAAGCCGCCAGTACAGCACTCATCAGATCTGACAACATGAAATACAAGAGAGCAGAATATGTACTCTAGGTGAGCAGCAGATCTGACAATTGAGATCTGTAGGAGCACCAATAAACTCATAATTTCATTTCAGAAATAGTGTTGTTTTGCATCATTCAGAACCCATTTAACATTATGACACTCTGCATACATTGTAATCAGCGTTTCGTTAAACATTATGAAAGAAGGTTGGCTTGAGTTTTCAAGTGTATACACCGATTTCGGCAACTGATGGGTAAAACCAAATAATTCATGCTTCTGAAGGTTCTTCAGAAAAGTAGTTACTGAGGTTAATATTCCATTAATCACCTTGTATGACAGACATGGGTTTTTTTTATCCTAGCCATCAAGCAGGATTTCTGGAGAAAATAATGAAGGCAAATGTTAAAACCTACATCACTGTCATGACTTACTAAACATACAAATGTATAGGTTGATAAATGAAGGAGAGAAAAAAGAACAGGAAAGATGGAAAGAACACTCAAAATGACATGGTGCTAATGAGCAGTGAATATTGTTAGAGAATGCCAGTCATCCAGCCATCTGCTGAAGACAGACAAAAGAACAAACAAGGTTAAAGGAAACAGAAGACTTTGAAAATTAACAGTTCGCTCAATTCCCATCTGAAGTTTTTTATTGGAAGAAATATTTAGTTAAGATACTGTGGAGACCCTAGATGCCAAACCTCATTTTAGCTCTCAAGGAGCACATTTCAGGTAAATACCAAAGTAGAATACAAGAAGTTTATGTTGCCATTTTCCAGTTATTTTTGTAAAAGAATAAACAAAGAAGTGAAAAGAGATTATGATGCCAAAAAAAAGCCGTGCTAAACAAACAAAAAACATTGTTGCTTAAATAATTTCTTTAAAAGAATCCAAAATAACTGGGTCTCAAGGATAAAAGGAAAATAACATTATTTGAATATATTTATTTCTACACTGTAGGAGAATTATAGAATTTACCTCATACTTGCACATTTACTTTTTTATTTCTTTTGAGATTACAGCTTTTATCTTTTCTTAGAGTTATCTCAAAAGACAAAATAATTTGAGTTTTACTGGAGTTTTTTTGATAACAAAGCTGACTGGAAACATTTCATTACTGTTTTGGCTTATTTTACACTGTAAATTTCCATCTGTTCAAAACCAATCTTCTGGAAAATACCTGGCACATTAGTCCAACTGTAACATCTTGAACACCGAGAACTAATATTTTGAGAAATTCAGGAGAGAATGAGATTGTTTTCAGGGTCTGTGCATTAAATATTCATAAAGGAAAACAACAATGAACATTAGTACAGTTAGAAAAAAGGTGAGCGTCCTTTCAGATTAAAAACTCCAGGTTGTTTTCTTGCAATTTTCTTGAAATTTTGGACAAGTGCTTTAAAAATTCCTTCTCTCATTCCTCATATTTTGAAAAAAGATTTCCAATAAAAATAGTCTTTGAAATCCACAATATTCAGATCTTAAACTAAATTTAAAAACATGGCTATTGGTTTATTCCTTTGTAAAGAGTCTCTGGTTGACTGAACAGCAAAATAAATGTATTGCCACATTTCTCAATTAAATTCACAACTTATTTAGAAGGCTTCACTCTATGCGATTTGCTAGGCATGAGTGGGTGACAAATGATGCTGATGCAATGACCAGAAATCAGAAGTATCATATCAAAACAACAGTCTTTAGACCAAGAAACACCCTTGACAAGAATTTAAGGGCCCCTAACTCTTATTTAACTCTAGAAAGATAAACTCTCAGTAAGTTTCAAGCATGAATATTAAAATAATGTGACTTTATTAATATCAAGCATTTTTTTGACATAAAGTATGGCAGAAGGTCCCTAGCTCTAGAAGTCCACGCTCATATAAAACCACTCGATGTTTTCAGCACTCAAATTCTTGGTCCATGTGTTCCTGCAGGAGCACCGAACAGGGCCAAACCCTTGTCTCCCAGTAAGTGTCTCTGTCTTCCCCATGGTCCCTTCTCTTTATGCCTCTCATATCCTGTTTGGCACCTTGCCTCATCTACTTTTTTTTGAAAAACAAGGAGATAGCTGGCTGGTGAATTTAGAGAACCTCTTGCCCTAGTTAGAGAAAATTGTTCTCTACAAAGCACTTTTTTCCCCTTAAATACCATACTAAAGCATTCACAATGACCTCACCTTCTGCAAACATTATTTCAGAAACAACCAGAACCAGAGAATAGCCTGAAGTACACAACAGGGTCTGTGGACTTCTGACACAGCACAAAAACCCAAAAGTCTCTATCTTGAATGGACATAAGATTCATAGGATTATAGCTCCTGGCTGCCCCTAGTTTGTAAGTGCTCAATGTACCCTATTATTGTCCTTGCTTTTATATTACTCCTGATGTATATTTTACCTGGAATAGATTTGTGTCTCCTTGTTAGATCCCTAAATGTCTTCTCTCAGACGAGGCTTGGCACACTGCAAGGGAATGAGGCTGCTCTCTTTCATCATTTCATCTAAGGGGTGAAAGAAATTATACTGAAATTTATTTCTGTCTCTCTAAGTTAGGAATATCTTTCTCACTCTTTTGCTATATCAAGAAGGCAAAAAATAATACTGTCAGTTCAGACTACCATCAGTCACAAACAGGCTGACCACCAAAACACAGGGAAATTGTAGCAAATACACACATTCCCAAGGTGAAGTGATTCATATCTCAGCTTGTGCCTTAGGTGGCCCCTCATAAACTGGGGGTTTCTTACACCCTCTGCGTTCTATAAGCTGAAGTTTACAAACTGCTCATTTGCAGAGAACTTCCTGGAAGGAACCTGCACTGGTGAAACATGAGAAGCAAGAGGCACATGCAAAGTCCCACCTAGCCTAAGAGGAGGAAGGTAAAGGAAGTATGTTGAGAAACTGATACAGAGAAAGATACCATGGAGCAAACTGTGTGGGGGTGAGGGTAGAAGGAAACGAAAGTAAAAACATGTTTCTCCTGCAGGAGCATTGTCTCACCATGATGAACAAAGGAACAAGAGCAGCTCTGCCAACTGTACTACAATTCAGCATAAATGCTGAAGTCTATTCCTTAGAAACAGAAACATATGCACCGTATAATTTTTCCCTATGACTCAAGAGGAATAAAGGACTGTTGTGGCCACATTCACAGCTACGCTTCAGAACTTGTACTGGCAGAGCTATGTTACCTTGTCCAGAGGTGAATTAGTCTGTTTCTGCTTGAGCTGGATCAGCTAAAGGAACAAATCCTCAAAGCATGCTTCTTCCAAAACTCCATAAACTAATCTCTGCTAGGAAAATAGAGATAAAGCAGCCAAGATGTCTCAGAATCAGCATCACCCTTTCCCTGATCTCTTCATGCATAGCATCCAAGTCATAGAAAACTTCTGTTATGTTCCAGTTCAACTTCTCCAAGAGCACACATTCCAACCCCATCCCCCTCATTATGAGACACAAGATTTTCTATCCTGCACACGTGAGAGCCTTTAATTACCCATATTTTGATGAACTTTATAGTCACAATAAAAGGCACATCCTTGGTACATGGTCAGTTTTCTTTGCTGAATGCCAAATACCTACTCTGGTAAAGTATCAAGGTGCCATAACTTGTAATTGAAATATTAACATATTTTGTATTTTTCTTTAACAACTATCAAGCAATACACTTTCCTCTAACCTTGTTACAGAAAATGATTGAATTATGTTATCTGAAATTTGCACACAGCAAACACACACACAGCGACCAAGGCAGACTGTCCGCCTGAAATATTTCATTGCTGATTTAAGTTTGGCAAAGGAACAAGCAACTGAAAATGGAATCCCATTGTGGAAAGCATCAGACTTCCTTAACTGTAGGCATCACTGCTATCTGTGCAGTATATGTGTATATTTTTTAAATTAACGTGATGGCTGGATCTCTCAAGTGTTTGTTTGCTTATCTACTCAAGCACTGTCAAAATCTGTAGACACAATGAGCTCTGCTTTACACGTTTTGAACTTGGGTATGCTGTTTGCCTAATGTGGTGGTTTGAGATTGATTGACATTTTGGTGGGCAGGAAAAGAGCCACCCCTGGAAGTGAGGTGTGCCTGTGGATTTCCCATGAGCCCAGTGCAACACCAATTGTGGGCCAAATTTAAAGACAGACAGGGAAATGGGCCAATCAAAAGTGAAATTCGTCTCAGTAGGATATACATTTGCACAGGACTGCCCGGGAATCGCTCTCTTTGGTTTCCGGCGTTCAACAGGTACAGAGCTGCGGGCTGTGCCCTCGGCCCGGCTTTCCCCCTCCCAAGGCCACGGAGGCCTG